>PVIR01025657.1:0-24665 GCA_004026965.1 Petromus typicus | reverse complement strand
CCGCACATGTCAGGGGACTGACAGAGATCCCCTGAATCTCAGTACACACCAAGGTCTGGGTGCTACTGATCATTGTGCAGTGCAGCTGCCTGGGTCTCTGAATGCATCTCCTCGTGCTGTGGATGAAGCTCCTAAAAGTATGGGAAGCACTTGGATTTGCCACGTGTGACAGAAGAAATCAAGACTGGATGAGTGTGTGAGAGGACTGGTCATGGGGCTTCAGTGTGGGTTTACTGATTACAAATTGGTGGAGAAAGCTGTTGATCCCAGAACAACAAACTTAAGATCCTGCACTTGCAAGGCAGATGCAGTCCCTAACCCAGAACATCTCTTTTAGAAAGAAGAGCCAGTTTTGGAACGTGAGCCAGTTGCTTTCTTTGTTTGGCTCATTTGGTTTTGTGTGTGTGTGTGTGTGTGTGTGTGTGTGTGTACACTCACCCATGTGCCAATGTGAGTCTGCTTAGTTTAGGAAGGAGAAATTCTGTGAGACATTCCCTGTTCTTTAACCTTCAAAGAATCTGAGTGCTTGTTGGACTTTTTGTAGAAAATAGTGTCACTTTTTAAACTGCGATCCTAGTAAATTCTGGTTGCTTAGACTTGTGCTACAATTGCTGAGTTCAGGGCACCCTCAGAAGACACTAAAGTCCATAGACATTGGTGTTCAGAGTTGCTGCTGCCCAGGGGTCCTGTGAAGCCCCAGACTGAGATACGGCCCATCCTTCCTGGTCTCAACATGTTGGTATTAGAACTTGTGCTTGCGTGTGTGTGTGTGTGTGTGTGTGTGTGTGTGTGTGTGTGTGTGTGTGTTCTTGGCAGTATCTGAGGGCTGGCAAGCTGTGCAGCAGCTATTCACTCTGGGGGCCTGGTGTAGAAGCACTTAACCCCTGGTCTACAGGTTGGAGGGTGGAGGTCCTTTGTAGATCTCTAGGTGTCATCAAACTTCATGAGTAGTGGTTTCTCATGGAGACTGAATTACCATATGAATCTTGGGGAATGTCCACATGGCAAGACCATCTTCTGTGCCTCTGGTCCTCTGTGCACTAGCGTGTGTGTGTGTGTGTGTGTGTGTGCACACGCACATGTGCATGCATGTGAGTATTCTCATCTATGGGTGTCAGGTTCTGTGCTTGTCACAGTTCCTAGGGTTCCCAGAACAACTCTGGCCCAACATGTCCAGACCTGCTCGCATACCCAGACCCCACTGGTTTCGAGGGGAGCTCCATCCCCGCCCTGGTGTGTAGGGTCCAGGGTGCAAGGCCCAGAGAGCTTGTTGCCTGTGAATCCCAGTTTCCCTGCCCTCAGGCAGAATGGCCAGTTGGGCCACAGAGCACGACAGAGAAGAGATTGCCATGATCTCCAAATATCAGCTCTTAAAACCAAATGGAAGTTCAGGATTCTATCGCGGTGTTTCCCAGCACTCGAGCTGTGTGATCACGCTCCACAGGGCCAGTCCACACTGTCCATGGTGGAGTCTCCCTTCACAGGAGCTGGGTTGCTGTCCTGCACCCTTTGTCCTCTGAAAGCAGAGGCAGGATGACAGTGCCCCCAGCACCCTCCCAGCACCACAGGACTCTGTCCTCATGGGTGCAACTCTAGTGCTAATGGGACTTCACAATGCAGAGTGCCGGGTGGGACTCCTGATGAGCACTGTCCTAGCATCGAGAGCTCCAGGATCCACACCAACACCTGTAAACAGAGAAATCATAACTAAAGTGAGAGTAGGAAGAAGGTATTGTTACCTGTTACCAAGTTTGTAAAATGTGAAGCCATCCTACTGAGCAATGGTGTGTATACAAGAAAGATTATAAAAAAGCTTATTTTTGTTTTATCTCACTGAGTTCTAGAGTAATTCGTTATTTAGCAGTGTAATTAATATTCTACTGTTAGGCCAATTAAGGTTCTATCATGAGATAGTTAATCTAATTTAGATGAGGAATAAAGAAGCCAGATAATTATAGTTAACTGGAGATAAGTAAACACAAGTATAGGACATAATTAGGAAGGCAGACATTACCTGAGAAGTCGGCCATGACCAGGCCCTTCGGGGTGGCAGGGGCCCTGTCTTCCACACCCCTCACAGATCTGAAGCAGCACGTTCATCCAACGTGGGCACACATGGGCACACACAGCCGCATAAGACCACTCTGAGCCCTGAAGCTGTGGGTCCCGAGCAAATATCTCCCCAAGCTCTGCCATCCTTGCTGAGTTAGTGATCTGCAGAAGACACTGCAGTGTGATCACTGCGCTCCTCCTTGTGGGCCGGCTCCTGCGCACACATACATTTTCCCGTTAGGAGTAAAGGGCAATGTTGACATGCATTGTGTATAACTGAACTCCTGAGAAATGAGTTTATCACCCCAGTCGCTGGCACAGGGCTCTGGTATTTTCTGACAGGGTACAGCACAGTCTGGCATGTTCTGCTTGGTTTGTTCTAGCATCATCAGAGGTCACAGCACACATGCACATGTATCTGCATGTATGCACTTACAGACATGGGTATGTATGTGTGTGTGCTCTACAAGAGCCCAACAACACTGACTATGATCTTTTGAAAGGAATTGAGGAAAAGCCTCTTCATGCCCAGCATTCCTCTGGTCACATGTGGACTCCTGGCAGGTGACGTTCTGTGGGCAGGCTGTCAAGGTGACATGGTAGGTGGGATGCCATTTTACTTACAGAAAAATTCATTTGTACTTGTCCGTCACACACCTTCCTGAGAAAGTTCAGCATTTTAGGAACCTGGTCAGGGAAGCAGTGTGGTGTGGCTCAAGTAGGTGAGAAACAGCAGCCAACAAGAGGCTTCCATTCAGCAGGCAGACAGGGCAGGACCAGCACACACAGCCAACTGCTAGAATTCACTTCTAGTAACCTGCTCTTGTCTTCACCTGCTATGAGTCTGCTGGCTTCAATTCTTTCTGAAGTATTGGTCCCCAAGGGCTTCCGTGGGTACTATTTGGCAGGTAAGAGTGGTTTCTGCTGCCTTCAGGATATGGTGACCTGGGGCAGTGAGGGAGCCGAAGGACAAAGGTGCATACATCCAACTGTGTTCCTGGGCATTTTGCTTATAGTGTGGACTACTGGGTGCTTCTGAGCACCTCAGCTCCAACTTTCTACACAAATCATAGCTTCTGCTTTGGAAATTAATGTCACTTGGATTGCCGCTCATACTTCATGCCTTCCAGAAGCAAGAGTCTAACGAGCGTCAAGGTCATGTGTGGTGCTAAGTCTGGTCACTCCTCGCCTGATCCCTGTGACCCAGGAGGAGGTCCAGGCCCCACACGGCTCTCTGCTCTGGCTGTCTGGAGAGCACACTTCCCTCAAAGTCCTTTAGAAACTCTGCCTGGATACATAGTTGCCTGGAGCCACATAAAAGCTAGTTTCCTAATCTCTGTGACGTCCTGCTGCATGTTGAAGCTTGACAAATACTGTGGACAAAGAACACAGCTTCCCACTTGCCAACTGTCTGCCTTGAGGTGTGTCTGGCATACTCTCAGGCTGGTGTCCTGATGTCACCTGGTCGAGGAAGACAAGTATGCTCCTGGAACCCTGGGCCACCATTGGGGGAATCGTGGGGTGGAGCCCAGGAGCTGCTCACCCTGAGGGCCTGTGGTGTGGAACCTCCACCTGGGCAGTCAGGGAAGCACAGGCCCCTTGTGTTCCAAGAGTGAGCTCTTCCTTAGGTCCCCAGGTCGCACTTTCCTTAGGGAGAACATGGTGCGCAGAACCAGGACCCGGAGAACCCAGAGTAGCCGCCACGAGGCTGTAGGGGCCTTTCACTTCATTGTCTACAGAGGATCAGGCTGCAGGAATACGAGCTGAATTCTCCGAGCCACGTTCCGCAGTGCCTCCCCTCTGTTGGGGCTGGCTTCCTCCTTCCCCTGCTCAGCTCCCGTCTCTCTTCCCTCCCCAGCATGGGGGACACAGGTCCAGGAAACGACCTCAGAGTGTGATATGCACAGAGTGTTCTATACATAAGGTGGGAATGAAGTTATGGGATGCACAGGAGAGAACTAAATGTGGGTACCCAAGCTCACAGCTTGACCCCAGGAAGAGCTGAGTGTCCTCTTGCATTGTAGTGCATCGCAGGGCCCAGGTCTCGAGAGGAGTTTTCATAGCCTTTCCTGTCACCTCAGATAACCCTGAGTTTTTCATACCATTGTGGCTCACACAGAGACCCTGGCTCTTCAGGAGGCCACAGTCTCCCCGCACCTCAGCCCCACTCTGGGTGTTGGAGCAATTGCACTGCTGGCAAGGGAGAGAACAGGAGGCCAGGGTGGCATCCGCCCTCCGTGGTCACATGTGGGAATAGGACAGAGACACAGGCAGCGTTCACCTCAAATGTGGGCAGTGGCATCTCAGTGCTCAGTGTGGCCATGCCTACCAAATGGGACAGCCTACTTCACCTTTCATACTCCCGGCTCCGGAGGAGTGCTCGTGGCTGAGGGACTTGGCTCTGGCCTCCTCAAATCTTCTGGGCTATTGGCACTGCGGGCATGAGCAGGCCTGAGGCAGGAGAGGCTTCCCCTCATCTGCCAGCAGTGCCTGTGGCATCGCCCAGAACACCACAACCTAGCAGACAGGAAGCAGCACAGTGTTGCCTAAGGACAGGGACTGTGTCAGCATGTGGGCACCACCGTGGGCTCTGTGCCCAGCTGATCAGTTTGTGCCAGAGTCTGCACTGAAGTGCTGTGCCTGACAGTGACTCAGGGGACAGATGCAAGTGCTCGTCCCTGTCTGATATTTCCACACAGTTTCCTAAAAGGTGTTGTGAGCTACTTGGAGGAAAAGTGCTATACAAATCGTGAGCACCCCACCTTCCTGTTGGACTCTTGGGTGGATCAGGAGCTCTCAGAAGCAACTTCTGTGTGTCAAAATGTGAAGATGACCCAAGGGTCTCTCCTTCTCCCTGGGGACATCCTTAACAGAACATCCAGGCAGGCACCCTCACAGCCAGAAGTCCCTTCCCCGGGGCCTAAGGGTGGAGTCCTGGTCCAAGCAGCCCTGATTCCAGGCCAATTCCTGACCGTACAGCTTTGGACAGACAGGTCAGAGGATGCTAATTCTGCATCCGTGGGCTCTACCTGGTGACCTGTTTAATGCGAACCACTTCCTGTTCCAGATTCAGCTGCCTCAGATGGAAAGTTTCAGCCTCCCAGCTTGGGGAGAGAGCACAGGTCAGACCACAGTAACTATAAAACCAAAGCCACTGTCGCACATGGATGTGCTGGTCCTGGAGACTCTTCAGAAAAGTGAAACAAAATATGAGGAAAGGGATTTGGGTTGATACTTCTTCCCTAAGAGCTCTGACACATGCGTAGGTGACCTGCCGCCAGGTAGAGCCAGGGCCTCTGGCCCTGACGACCAGATGGGAGGGCATGTCTTTGTTCTATGTTCAGTGAAAGGCATGGCAGGTCCAGCTGGCAGGTGGTCAGCCTGCCACAGAAACCATGACTGGGTTCAGGAACAACTTTCTGCAGGAGAGCAGAGACTCAGCCCAGTTATGCAAGTCTCAGTGTGAGGCCAATGCTGCCATGTGGTGATCATAAGTCAGGACCATGGCACACATGCCACTTGGACTCAAGGTAGAGTTCTCCTACTGTCACTGGGTGTCTTTGGCTCTGGAACTGAACTGAGAGGCAGACTCTTAGATTTGGCAGACAGGAAATGAGTGGCTATGCCAGGCCTGACAGCTCTGGTGTGTGAGATATGATGGGATTTCCGTTATCTTTATCTTCAATTTCATCTTTATCTTGACCTCACCTTTGCGGCAGGTGAGGTGGTAAGCTTGCTGCATGAGCCAGGCTGGCTCTGTGCCCAGGTGGGCTCTGCAGAGCTCTCGACCCGGGCCAGGCTTTTCTGCTACAGGTGACCAGAGGTGCCATTCTCATCTCCCCTCTCTTTGGGGGAAAGGCTCATGGTTTCTTGAAGTGTTTGAGGCTGTGTTCACTACCTGCCAAGCCTGCCGTGTCCCCCAGGGCTACAGAACCTCTGCGCTCAGGATGTGGTGCCCCGGGAGACACTGCCCACCCAGCCTCCTGTGGGACCTACTGATTCAAGCATGATACAGTTGGATTCTTTGGGGATTACTCCAGCTATATCACACACTAATTTTACCTTTTGCTTAGGAAAAATTAAGCCTCACCATTTTCTGGGACATAAATCTATTATTCTGCTGTATAAGTTGTTTAAAATATTGGTTTTGGCCTTTCAAAAGACTAGTCAGGTCTGGGGATTTAGCTGGGTGGTACTTCACCTATCTTGCAAGCACAAAGGCCAGAGACTGATCCCTGGTACTGCAGAAATAATAAAAATAAAAGTAAAATGAATAGTTTTTTAAAAATAAATAAATAAAAGAACTGGTCAAACTTCTCTTCTGCCCTGGCCAAGTTCTCTGTTGGTACGTGGCCTTCCTAAGCCTCAGTTTCCCCTGTGGACAATGGAAGTCATAGAGATCTGCAGGAAGAGCACTGCATAGTGTCCAGAAGACTAGCATATCATCACCCTCTTGTCAATAAGGATATTGTTAACTCCTGTAAAGAGAGCATACTGTTTTATCAGGATTCATCACTGTTTCTGACAAAGCAGTACACACATAATTTGTGCTCCAAGCTAGTTCATTAATTTATTTTTAAATTCCAAGCCATGGACAGGATTGTCATCAGCTGGTTAGCACAGCATTTCTGAATGCGATCTTCCCCGGTGGAGATCACTGTTGGTGCTGTTTGTTTGTTTGTTTGTTTGCATGGCTGGGAGCTCCTCCTTCCTTGAGGACAGCTGCAGAGCCTCACAGAGGGAATGGTTTCATCCCAGATTTCCTGTTTACTTCCCAAGGATAATTGCAGCTTTCAGCTCCTCGTTTAATGTCCCCAGAGCCCTGGTAGGAGCAACAGCCTGCAGAGACTTCTGAGACCCTGCCTCTGCACAGGGCCCTGAAGAAATCAGTGGCATCCATGGTCCAGGGACAGAAGTTCAGGCCTCCGGTTAGGGCTCCCTGCTACCTGAGGATGCAGAGCCTCCCTGCCCTGAGCAGAAAGGAAATTGCCCTGAGTTGAGAGCCTTCCCTCCCAGTGTCCGGCTGATGTCTGCCTCTCTCGGGATGGGAACCCTGAGTACTCACAGGAAGGAGGCATCTCCCAAAAGCTCTGGTGAAAGACAGCAGTAGGTGTGAGGTAAAATCACGACAGCAGAAAGACATCCAGGACAGCGGTGAGTCTTAAGAGCTCTACACTTCCAGTGCCCAAACCAGCGCGTCCTGAATGCCAGCTTTAACCCGCCGTGTCAGGGCCCAACTCGGGCTGGGAATGGCTGCTCTGGCCATGAAGCCCCTCGTTCTCTGGGCTGGCTGACTGTCCCACCCTGCAGGGTCCTGTGAGACTCAGCTTCTCCAAGGCCCTTAGCACTGGCGCACTTAAGTTCACATGCAGGTTCCTCCACTCGTGTGTCCCTGGGGGTACAGGGAGCAAAGCGAAGTTCACTTGAGCTTTTATAACAGCTGGATGCTGGTGGGACTGAGCTGCACATTAGAATCTGGCTTGGAATCCATCCCACGAGGTTCCCACTGTTCATAATGACTCCGAGTGGGGACTTCCTGTCATTGGTAGGATTGAGGTAAGAGCCAAGCCAAGGCGTGGACAGGACACACACTCATACTTTGGAGGCATCCTCACCTCCTCTCTCCATTTCTGAGACCTGGGGAAGTGACCTGCTGTGCCAGGCAGAGAGCTGAGGGGGTGAGGTCCCTGCATGAAGGGTACCCACAGACTCCAGGTGTGTCTTCGAGATGCCTGGCCCCCGACCATGTGTGAGCTGTGTGGGTGACGAGCAGCTGTGGAGACAAGTTCTGGGTGTGAGGGTAGCCACTGCTCGGGAGCTGCTCCACAGACAGCCCTGAGTGCTTGGGGGCCCTAGCGTTCCTACCTAATTTCCTGATCTTTGCCCAGCAAAACTCCATGTCTGCCCAGCAGATCGTGCGAGGGTTAAAAGGATTTTCTCCAGATGCACACTACAGAAACACGCTGTGAATTTCTCATTTCCCCTTCATTGTTCTACTAAATCTTTAAAAGCCACCAATGCAATTCATAAAGCAGCTCCCAGTAAAGAAGTCATGCAGACTAGACACACAGAAGCAGGCGTTTCCTGCGCTGCCCTCGTTCCCAGGATAAAGAAGAGCAGACAGGCACTATGTGTGGAAGCCAGCGAGCAGCCTGACAAGGTGCTGGCTCTCAGGCTGGGATGTCCACGGTGGCCGCTGCCTGCCCTTTGCAGCAGCATTTCCTGTCCCTTCCCTTTTAGGAGCAGTGACATGGAATGTGACGGAAGGGCACCATGCTGTCCTTCAGCCAGACTCACTGCTGCTCACCACTTCCTTCTGCCCCTCTGGTTCCCCACCACCTGCATTGTCTGCCAGGTCTTGCACCTGGTCTCTTGGGCTTCAGTACCTCTGTGACAATGCATACATGTCCTAAGTGTCTGGATAGATCTGGGCCGGTGCTGAGTGGTCTACACAACCAGACAAGTCCAAGAGAGTAGTGGTTTCCCAGAACCTTGATGGCACCACAGAGCAAACCCCCACCTAGACTTGGCTGCCAGACTCCTACCTGCCTCTTCCTCGAGAGGTAGCAGGTGCAGCATGGCCCCTGCTCCTGTTTTAACCTGAAACACAGTGGACAGAAGCTGCCCAGTGAGGCCAGTGCCAGGAACCAGCTCCTCGGGGCTGGCAAGTGAGAACACTGCTGGAAGGTACATCTGAGCTCTCAGACCCCGATGTGCTTGCTGCATGCAGCAGTGCACAGGGTATCTCTGGGTCGTGCTGGCTTGCTCGATCCAAGACTGAGAGAGGCACTACCATCTATCTCCAGGGAGCAACAGGAAAGTTAGTAATGATAATGCAGTGTGAAACATGATGTTATGCTGAGCTGTGACCAGGCTGTGAGGAGCCAGAGTAGGAGGGCAGGTGGCCATTGGGAGAGGAAGTTTGTTCAGAGCAGGGAATTTGTGACTGGTTCTTGATCGATGTTTGACATCCGGAGAGGGCTGTGGGCAACCAGGAGGGTGCGCTGTGGACATACAGAGAACCTCAAGGGTGGTTTATATTTATTTGTCCCTGCTTCTCCAAAACAAATTATTATGCTACAATACAAACTGGTTTCCAAAAAAGAAGGGGCAAACTGGGCCAAAGCAAACTAAGGAAACACAGTCCAACAGAGCTGAGGTGTGTGTGGCTACATGAGGCATTGGCTTTCACAGTTTCTCTGCTTGACCTGGGCCCCTCGGAAGAGCCCACATCGTGGTGCATGCACAGTGGGTCCATGCAGAAGGAATCACAGCCTATGAACCGACCTGGGTGAGAAAGCCCAGGAGACACAAGATTGAGTCCTTCAGGGGTGTAAAAGCACATGTGCACAGAAAACAACCTGGAAAAGTAGCAAAGTGAGCCAAGCATATTAAGCAACTTTTCTGCTGCTGGACACAATACCTGACACCCACAGTGTAAAGGAAGAGAGGGTTCATCTGGTTCACATCTTAAGAGGGTTCACTCAGTGGTCAGCTCACTCCAGAGCAGGAGCATCATGACAGAAGAGCATGGTGGAGCATACCTTCTGTGCTGGGAAGTAGAGCAGCAGGAGGATGGTGCCAGAGAGGAAAGACAGAGGGACTAGGCCACCCAGGCACACCCGGAGGGCACTCTGCCTGTCCCCAGGTGGACGCCAAGTCAGCTGAGGTGATTATCCATCCTCACTGCAGTACCAATGTTCCTGGTAAGCCAACCAGTTCTCAGAGCTAGGCTCCAAGATGGGGTCCTTGAAAGGCAGGGAGTTGAGAGTTATGCAGTGTGTCCAGAGCAATAGGCCAGAATCTCCATGTATGAGACATGTTCCCAAGCCAAGGGTCTCTGAGAGCACATGCATGCAGTGAGATGAGGTGCATGCAGACCACTCAGGTTAGCATGCTAGACTCAGTCCTATGAGGAGAAAGCATCGCATAATGGAATCAACCTGCACCAAGCTGAACAGACAGCACCCCCTCCCTGGCCTCCCACCCCAATCTTTGTTCTTGGTGATGATGATAATGGTAGTGGCGAAGATGCTGATGGTGATGCTGATACAGTGACAGTGGTGTTGGCCATGTTGGTTGTGGCAGGGTAGTGGTTGCAGCACCAGCAGCCACAGCCCTGAGTCTCTGTCTACTCAGACATTCCTGTACCCAGATGCAACTTGCTTGCACCCCGGACATCCGTCAGAGAGGACCCAGAAAGAGTGCCAGGTTCACACCTGTGTAGTGTCAGGTCCTGTTCCTCCTGGTGCCATGGCACCATCCTGGGCCGGTGTGAGGGGCACACAGGAGGTGCTGGGGCTGCTCACCTAGATGGAGGGAAGAGGAAGATGGAAGCTCTTAGGTGACCTCAAGCCCTAAGTCCCGTGCTGTTCTCCAGGAACTGGGTGGAGAGGGTGCACTGTGCTCACCTGTAGCATTCTACCCTCTGTTCTCCACCATTTGTGACACCCTCCACCTGCCCACATGAAGAAGCATCACACTGGAGTGGGGGCCTGGGTGTGAACCTCGATTCCCAGACTGAGAGGAAGACATCTCTGCCTGTTCCATGGAAGAGAGGACACGGAAGCAAGATGGTGCTGAGGACCCCAGGTGAGAGGCCCTAGGTGTGAACGTGCGTTCAGAGTGCTGCTTGGGTACTCCACGTGTCTCCACATGTCCCCTGCAGACGCCTCCAGTCAGAACATGGGGAGTGAGGGTCCCACTGCAGACTGAGGTCCAGCCCCTTCCTACCCTGTGTCACACACCTGTTCTCCTCCAGGCTGTCCTGCACAAGCAAGGCCACACAGGAAGGAAATTGTGTCCTGTGTCCTGTCCTTGATCCAGGACCAGCATGCTAGCACCCAGTGACACCAACAGTGGCCTGATGGTACTGAAGGGCCACAGCTCCAACCAGCATCACTGGGGTTTGTGTGGATTCCACCTTCAGCCCTTGCTTAGCTGTGCAACAGGAAAGACCTTGAATCCCAGCCACCTCTCTGGCCCAGCCAAATCTCCTGGAACATAGTACAGAGCTGTCAGTGATCATTCTGCCAGGATTGAGAAGGGCCAGCAAACCCAGCAGACCCAGTCCTGCTCATGTCCAAGCTGCGGCACCTCTTGCTCACCTCTCAGGGGACCTGGTGGGTGATTCAAGTGCTCAGCACCCTGTCCTGGAGGAAAGGAAGATGCTGTTCCATCACAGGGGCCCACACAGATGGATGCATTGAAGGACACCTGCCAGCTCTCAATCAGGTGGACAGGTTCACAGGCAGGGGATACAGTAATGTAGGAACTAAATTATTCAAGCTAGTTAAACATATCACATGGAATACAAGGAGACTCTGTGCTTTTTACATCTGTGTATATTTATTCAGCAAATAAGAATCAAGAATTGCATTGAATGGTTGTAACCCACTTCACACAAAAATGGAAATTCACTCAAAGTTGATCTGGTACCAGGATACAGGCAGTGAGTCTCTAGGAGGCTCTACAGATGGAAAGCTCCATGACCTGGGAGAGGGCAGTGGGTTCTTAGCTAGGACACCAAAGGAAAACAGTTCAACAAAAAATAACTATTACTTGGACCTTGTCATAACCAACATCTTCGTGCTTCAAGGATGCAATGCACAAGACAGGAAGACAGCTCTTGGCTGGGAGAGTATGTGCAGGTCCCACCTCTGGTTAGAGCCTGGCGTCACTGACATGTGAAGAACTCCTACAACTCCACAAGTCAGATGCAGGACAAGGATCTGCAGAATACAAACGGCCAGGGCACAAGGAGATGTCCTCGGGGCCAGCCCTTACGGATGGGAGCAGCTGCACCTGTGGCGGGTCAGCGGAAGTGATGGGCAGTGATGAGCAATGGTGAGGAGTGAGACAACAGGACGCCTGCACTGTGGCTGGGAGTGCGACATGGTGTGGCCTCTGTGGACAGATGAGCTGCTGCTTGGAAAGCGAAACCCAGAGCCATGTGTCCTCGGAGTTCTGTCCTAGTTCTGTACCCAGAAAAAATGAAACGCAAGTCCACTCAGACCCTCACACAAAAGACCCCAGCAGCCATGTTCTGAATGGCTGCACAGGGAAGCAGTCCACGGTCCATTGGGGACGGATGCAGGCAGACTGCTGCCATCACATAAAGAGTACGTTCCACTGTGGACAGACTGGAACAGCAAAAGAACGTGTTGTATGACTGGATTCACAGAAGGTGCAGGATCAGGGACAGGTCAGGTTGGGGCCAGGAGTGGTGGTGACTGCCGACGGACACAGGTTCTTCGAGTGATGCAAATCCCCAGAATGGTGTAACAGTGGGTGTTGCATGACCTGGTGAATATGCTAAAACCATTTGAAAGGTGACTTCAACTTTTAAATACTGTAAAATCTAAGAACAAACCAAAAGACTGAATCTGCACAAGTAGAGCACACACGAGGACGGAAGTGTCACAGCCCAAAGCCCATGGAGGATAGACAAGGGAACTGTGGGGCTGCACACTGGTCTGTGGAGAAGTGGGTGAGCAGAGGAAGCTGAGGATCAGGACTCCAGAAGGGTGGGCCAGGGCTCTGTGGTGGCCAGTTTTCCAGCAGCCACACTGGAGGCAGTAGGCCCCGTGGGCCGGCTTCCTTGAGACACACACCGTCATCGGAGTCTGCCACGTGGTGGATCTTGTAGAAGCGGCATTGTTGTCCGCACACTGTCACATGGGCCCTCTGGCCTTGTGGTCATGCAGTGTAGACCTCGCGTTTCAGAGAAGTGGATCATTTAGGGCCAAGAAGTGACACAGCAGGGCTGGGCTCTGGAGAGAGAAGTAGCAGCCCCCTCTAGGCAGATAGTCCAGGTCTTTTGGGGATTAAAAACTTGACTTAGGGAATAGAATTTAACTCAGCTTTGGCCCGGTGATGTCATTTCAGAAAAGTAAAAGCAGTAAAGCAGACTTGGCTCAGCCTGTCAGGGGACCTCACTTTGTTCCTTTCTGGCCAGATGTTCTAGCCCATGCCTCCTCAGCCTGGAGCCCCTCACAGAACCTCCGCTGGCTGCTGGAGTCATGAGCCACGTGTGCAGTTATCAGCACCGAACAATCACCTCTTTGAATTTCCTTGAAGCCAGTTCTCTCATCACCTTCACTAGGGTCTTGACTTCACACGGCCTGAGCCACCTTCCCTGCCCTCAGTGCTCCTAGCCGCCGTGGCTCTGGTCATTTGGAAGGCCATCTCCCAGGGCTCTTTCAAGGGAGTCTGTAAAAATTCTGATAGTAAATGAAAAGCAAAACACATCTCTTTACCTATGGGCTCGATAATTCAGAGAGAAGTGTGTGCATGGGAAGCCACACACAAATTGCCATGGGTCACCTTGTCCTCAGCATGGGCAGGAAGCACCCACACACCTCAGGGGTGCAGTCCACCACACCCAGAGGTATCCACCCAGATGAGGTGCACATGTCCTCTTGTGTTTGAAAAAACACATCCTTTACCACCAGTGATTTCCAGGAGCGCTGTGTGTTTCTTTGGCACACTCTGTCTTCCAGGAGATTTAATTGTGTGAGATCTCTTGCCGGGATGCTTCACAGCCAGCTGGCTCCTGTGTACTGCTTCATAGGTCATCCCCTGGGGCTCTGGGCGTCATGACAGAGCACTTGGTCAGCAGCTTACATGCAGTGGAGGCTGGATGTGCCAGCTGAAGTGGTGTCTCAGAAAACCAAAGGCCAGAGGGAGCAGGACTGCTGAGCTGGTACAAGTCAGCTCCACAAGCATCTCCTGAGACCTTGTTGGTGACGCTGAGCACTAGGCTGTTCTGCAGGCAGACCTGAGGGGCTCACACAATAAATCCACATGTACCCTGGGCATCTCATGCCATTCTTCTGCCTCCTGGTGCACCAAAGGGTGTCAGGGGCCATGTGTGCAACACAAGCCTATCCGCAGAGGCATCCACAAAGTGACTCACCTACTGTGACGCTGTGGGTTACAGAACATGGCACCTGTGTGCAGACAGAACATCAGTGGGCTCCTTTAGAGTTCTTATGGTCAGGTGCTGCCACGGAGGCCACAGGAACTTAAACAACTTACTATTTTTATTTTTATTTTTTTGTAGCTTTTTGAGACAGGGTCTCACTTGGTAGCACAAGCTGGTCCTGAACTCAGCCTTGAATTCAGCAATTCTCCTGTCTCTACCTCCCGAGTGCTGGGATTATAGGTGTGAGCCACCATGCCTGGCATTGTTGTATGTAGTTACCAGAGATTGAACCCGGGACCTTGTGCTTGCAAGGCAGGCACCAGAACCCCTGAGCTAAATCCTTGGCCCAAAGGACTTACTCTTGACAAATCTGAAACTAGATAGTGAACCTTCTACCCTGAGTACTATTTCCACTCGTGCTGTGAGTGGTTGTGCACCAGGAATGGTGACCTTAATATGAGACATACAGAAGGTTTTCCGATTCTAAGTTTAAAAAAAAAAAAAAGTACTGTATATGATAGTCAAATTGCCTCTATTTGGGGAACCATTTCTATGAACCAGACAGTTAATTTTAGTTTTACAGCCATATGGTGTCTGTCACACATGTTCAACTCTGCTTTTGAAACAAGAAGATCTTAGATGATATGTTAATGATTGGGCATGATCATGTACCAATAAAACTTTATTTAGAAAAACGAACAGTGGGGCCACCAGATGCCATGGTTTCTAGACTCTGATCTGGATCCTTGTGGTATAGTTATGACTATATTATGACATGTTACAGTGGGCCCAAAGTATTATGTGTCTTTAAATCAACAAAACAGAAGGGAAACACCCTCAGGTAGGTTATTAGGAGAAATGACAGAGGAAGATGTTTATAAAGGTCAGTTGTACTTATGGAGCAGGGAGCAGCAATCTAATCTGTTGCACCTCCTTGACTTCCACCTCCAGCTCTCACGGACACTTCTGGCTGGAAGGCCACTGCCATCAGACACTTTGTGCCACCCACCAGAGCTTCTGGTGCTGCCTTAGGGCTAACAGCTCTGCAAGCCCGTGGGGCTCCAGGGGTTGGCTGTGCCAGCTGGTGTGGGATGCCAGTGATATACCACTGTATAGCTGTCCTGTCCCACTGGACTCTGCCAGGGACCTGTGTAGTAGTCAGGCTTGCTCATGGCCCCTGGGGCTTCAGGAACCGAGACAGACAGGAAGTGGATGTGACTGTGTAGACCTGGGGCTACAGTGAATGGGTCAGGGCAGAGTGCACAACCAGTGGGGCAGACTCTCAGATGTGATGCAGTGGGACAGGGTAGACTGTGGTCAGGAGGACTGGGACTGACTCTGGACCAGACTAGAGGACCAACAGGAGACTCGGGTGCTCAGGTCCAGCTGTGAGAGGCCAGCCATGAAGCCTGGGTGCCACCTGATATGAAACGCTACTTTCACATCGACCCCGGAGACAGAGGACTGGGGTGACAAGTGGAGACTGTGCTGCCGTGATCATGGGCTCTGCAGCTTTTAACATTTTCTCCACACCAGATAGATCCTGAAACTGTACTTCACAAATGTTACCAATTAATTCATTTTTGCTTGGAAATCTTATACAGTCACAATCCTACTGATTCTCTACATTTACTACAAAAGGAGCATAAAATTCATAGGAGAAATTTCAGCAGAAAACTCGGGCCTGGTACATGATGGTGCTCTTCCCGTGGCTGGTCTGGCACCACTCCACCTCCAAATTTAGACATAGCATCAATATTAAAGGGCTGGAGATGCAGAGACGCAGATACAGACATGTAGGTGCTTATGGAGTTAGGTATACAGATAAATAGATCATAGGTTACGTGACATTGAACAGAGAGATGATAGAGTAGGTGGATGGGTCAGTGGTGGATGGATGTATTGATAGATGGCTGGCTGGGTGGGTGGAAGGGAAGGTGGGCGGGTGGATAGGTGGCTGCGTGGATGGATGGGTGGGAGGGTGGGTGGTGGGTAAGTGGACAGAAGGATGGATGGATGAATAGAGGGATGGGAAGAAGCAGAGAGAGAGAGAGATAGGACATTGAATAAAAAGGCCAGAGAAAAAATACCTGTACTTTAAATAGCATCACCATTAATGGACCAGGAAGAATCAGTCAGAGAGGAGTGGGGAGAACTCTGCAGATTCTGCTGTTTCATTGGTGTTGCAAGTCCCCATCCAAAGGTAGCTGCTCTGGGCACTGTGCCCGGTCTCAGGCAGCACAAGCCTCACACCCTGCCATCACAACATTCATGCCATTCATGGGACTTTTCTTAGCAAGTCATGTTTAGACAGGGCTCTGCAAAATTGTTTCCTTAGTTAACTATCTCTTCCCCAGGAGTTCAAAGTCTTAGAAGAACTTATTGTTTTTTAACCCATGTAGCCAAAAAGTAAGCAGAGATGAAAAGCCTGGTGGAGTTGTGTTGACAGGTTCCCTGAAATGGAGGTGAGAGAAACAGAACCCATCACCGAGCAGAGGGAGGAGGGTTTTGCTGTGCAGTTTGGCTGGACACAGTGAGTTCTGATATCAGAGCAGCCAAGCAACAGCTCTACTCGTACCTACACCACTCTGCTGATGCCCCAGGTCAACTCCTGCCCACCTGGCCTGTGCCAATGTCAGCTCTTCCTGTCCCTGCAGTCTGGGCCCTTGCTGCTGGTGGCATCTGCCAGTGGGTGGTGACCCCTCTCTCCTGCTGCTTGGACCAAGGACCCCGCCACCCGCAGTATCCACCACACAGTCCTGTGTTCTCCTGGGACTCAACCGTGGTGGCCGCTCACCTCCCTGTGAACCCTGAGTGCACTGGTGAGGGAGGCCTGAGGCTGCACAGAGCTTCTGCTCTCTGACAGAGGATAGGACAGGCATACACCATGGGAAGACTTGCATCTGTGCTGTTTGTTCAGAGGCCCTTGGGATCCACATGCCCTCTCACTCCTGTCTGTCTGTCTGTCTGTCTCTCTGGTTGGTTTGTTGGTTGTTTTTTTGGAGTACCAGGGATCCTGACTTGCTTTCGAGGCAGATATGGCGCCACTGCCAAATCTCCGGCCCACCCCACACTCTTAGTGTCCTCTGAGATGCTGAAATCCAGGATACACTTCTGTCTCTGCAGTATTTTGGAGAATCCCTTCTAGTTACTTAGTCTGCACTTTCCGTGATGTAGACATGCTCCTTGTTAGCATTTCACAGAGGACAGGACCTTCTGGGCTCGTGTCTCCTTCCTCCAGTTGCCTTCTTCATCTGCCCAGGAGGAGTCACAGGGCAGGCAAACCTGGGCAAGGGTCAGATGGGACACCGCTGAGGCTGGGAATACTGAGGAAGCAAGACACGTGGAGGGACAGGGTGGGGACAGGCACAGACAGCATGGCCCCTGCACCATGTGACTGCAGGGTGCAGTGCTCTCAGACCTGACTGCTCGATAACCACAGTGAGGACAGATGTGGATGGGCAAGAGGCCTCTGTGCCACCTCTCATGCTGCCTGGCACGGGGCTCAGTCCTGGGCTGCTTGGGGCCAGTGAGGACTCTCAGGCTCTGGGGCAAGTAGCTGCAGACTTGTGCTGTGTGCGGAGGAGCCTGTGTGAGCTGGTGCCGTAGTGGGAGAGGGATTCACCAAGAGCAAGGAGTTGAGTGAGGGCTTGGGGACGGCACCTCAGGAGGGCAGTGGGGAGTCCACGAGATGGTGTGCTCAGGGGGAGAGGCTGAGCTCAGGGGGAGACGCTGAGATGTGCGTACTTGCTTTTCACGTGAGGAAGGTCTAGAAGTGTCATCTGAGGACGTCACCATCAGGTCAGCGCCATGGTTTTCTCCATTCAGGTCCAAGGACAGCCAGCTCTCTGAAGACTGACTTAACGTTTTTATCAGGGCCCAGCACTCTTGGCATGGCTAGAAGCAGACCTTCCAGGTCAAAGTAATTAACAAATGCATAAGGGTTGACCATGGTCAGTAGTCAAGGGGTCAGAATAAAACACGTCTACTTGTGTGGGACACAGGCACAGGGAACCTTGGAGCAGGTCAGCTGGTGCTGGCTGCCCATTTCTTGAGCATAGCTCGTGAGGAGGGAAGCTCGTGTTCTGCCCCAGGCTCTCAGTGCAGCTGTCACAGGGCCTGACAGAAACCAGGGGACAACACAGTTCCACTCAGCCCCTCCCTCAACCTGGCCTGGTGTGTTCAGAGGTCAGTACCAAGGTTACAAAAGAGGCTGAGGTTTCATCGTGAGCTCCGCCCCGAGGAGAGCTGCACTTGCCATGAGCTCTTCGTCTCTCACTCTTTGTCTCTCTCAACACGTACTGATAGTGACTGAGCAACTAGCGTCACACTGAACACTAATGAGCTGGTGAACAAGGCCTGTGTGTCAGGGCGCTGGGGTGCTGTGCCACTGGCGTTTCTCCCATGTGTTGGCTCGCACGCTGGTCACCACACGGGCTGCGCTTTCACTCACCTCTCAGCCTCCTCCCGTCTCCTGAGCCTGAGCCTGGATGCTGCGCTTCCTTTTCCTTTCTGGGAGGCTCTGGCCCACAGTGAGCTCAGCTTGAGGGAAGCACAGAGTCTGCCCTGAGACAGTCTGAGCAACCAGCTGGCATTGGAGAGGATGGAAGAGATCCTTGGGGAGCTGCCCTCAGGACATGGGCAGGAAGGGAGAGAGCAGATCAGAGATCGGCTCCCCTGTGGCCTCAGTGGGATCCTGTGAGCCCTGCCAGGCCAGGCTATGGCCTCGGTCACCCCTCCAGCAGTCTCAGGGGCTAGGCGGGGGGACTCAGCTCCTCCCAACCCACCTGAACGCCTTCCCCCAGGTAGCAAGCATCCTCTCTTCTCAGGACTGCCATGGATCCATAGCGGTGTGGACCTTGGCACAGCTGCCTGGGAAGGATGTTCCAGGCCTTGAATCTGGGGTCTGGGACAGGAGACAAGCCTGACGCAGGCACCATTTGCCAATCTGTGGAGAACAGCGCTTCATGTGCCACCGGTGGCACGTTGGTCTCTGTTGTCCCGAGTGGGCTCCCGAGTACAGAGACAGCGCGGACCCAGGAAGACTCCTGCCTGCCTGTGGGAGGGTGGAAAGACATGGCTTCAAGGGCCCAGCCACTCAGGGAGGGAGGCTGGGCTGGGAGCAGGCAAGTGCCTGTGGGTGGCAGCCTCGGGACAAGGATGCTTTCCTACTGAGAGGGAGAACCCCAGCCCCACGATAATCTGTCCCAGCTGGTCAGCCTCAGGAGCTGAGAGCCCATCTGAGAGGGCCTGGGGGCAGTGGCAAAGAGGTAGTTCCAGGGTCAGTGCCTCACTGCAAGATCGTCAGCAATACCTAGGAAGGAGACCTTGAGCCCGCCACCCCCTGGGCTGCACACCCATCGGCAGTCGGCTTCAGAGGAGCTCCTCATGGACCTGGGCCCCTAGGGGCCTGGATGGGCAGAGGGGAATGAAGCTGTGCAGCTGTGTGAGGTTCAGAGACAGATTCCAGAGCCCTGCAGCCTCTTTGTCACCACTGGCTGGGCCCGGAGCTCTTTGGCATGCACTGACCCCTCCCCTTGAAGCAGGGAGCAAAGAGCGCAGCTCCGTGGGTGGAGGGTGCCCAGGTCTGGGAATGCGCAGCTGGATGCTCAAGTGGGGTAACTCTTGCTCAAGGCAATGCTGCCAGTGTGACATCCTGCAGCTGCGAATGGCACTGACCACACAGCCCAGTGTGCAGCCCGCACAGTGGGTCTCAGTTCCCAGCAGACCACTGTGCAGCCAGTACTCTCCCCTTCGGCAGGGGCATGGGGCTAGCTGGTCATGCCAGGCTGGGCTGGAGGCGGGGCTCCAAGTACAAAGACCAAGGCACCAGCCCTGGGTTCTGTCTGGAGAACAAGTGGGGCCTGGGAAACAGGGCAGCAGGGGGGAGCTGGCACCCCTGCTGGCGGGGACCCTCCTGCACCTGGCCCACCGTGCGGGGTGTCAGCTGCTGCTGTCTGCAGTGCCCTTCCACTGGGCGCTGGCTGGGCTGTGACATAGCACTGGCCCTGCTGGGCCACCTGAATCGCTGGGCCCAGCAATGAGCAGTGCTGCTCCTGGCAAACCAAAAGTTTCTGTGAACCTTTGGCTTCTTTCTCTCCATGGCCCTGCCTAAGAACAAATTCTACTGTGCTGTTTTCTGAACTGTCCCTACTCATGTATTTATCCTGCTGTTCAGTTGACTTTGGCCACCGCTTGCTCCAGATCCGGGCAAGGCCAGGTTTGCAGAGCGGATGGATCCTGCTTCCTGTCCCCTGGGGACCCCAAGGGAGGGAGGCTGATGACACGTGACAGGCACAGCTCCTAGGGCTGTTTTCCCTAGACTCCCAGCTTTGTAGTGAGACCTGGGACCCAGGAGGAGCTGGGCTGCCCCCAGGCCTGCAGGAGGAGGGACCCTCTCCTGAGCTTCAGGGTGGATGAGGGTGGGAGGAGCTGCTGGAGAGCACCCTGGCCAGTGCTAAGGGTGGAGGTGGAGGACAGGGACCGCAGGAGAGCCTTGCTTGCAGGTGCAGAGAGGAGCGGGCACCCTGGGTGGCCTGGGAGGTGGACCTCACTGCAGGACGTGGCAGAGCCTGCAAGGAAGGAGAGTGGTCCAGAGAGGCGCCCAGAGCCCAGAGTGGCCAAAGGAGGTGCTAACCCTGGGACCGGCTGCACAGCAGGTTTACTCAGAGTTCAGAAACTTAACAGAGGACAGTGAAGGCATGGAGAGGTGAGGGATTTTGAAATAGAGTTCACACAAATGCCCTGCCCACTGGGCACTGCTGTGCTCTGGAGCCACAGGGCTGAGGCAGGGCTGGGTGGCTAGTCAGGAGCCGCTGACCAGCGAGAGATCCCTAACCAGGGGGCCGAGGAAAGGAGGGCATGGCAGGTGCCCTCCACAGTGTCACCTATGTATGCCAGGTACCCACACTGGCTCCCTCCCTACACCTCCTGCGCAGCCCTCACGCCAGCCGCGATGCTCCCCATGTCTCAGCTGGGCCGAGTCATCCTCTCCTCCTGGCCATCAGTCACACTAGTGCTTTGTCCAGCAGCGGACGGTACCAGAGTAGCTCAGACAGCAGCAGATGCTCTGAGGATGTGCCCCGAGCGAGGCTCAGCAGCTGGTGCCCACACAAGTGCAGATGACCCTAGAAAATCCCTCCTCCATGGGGTCCTGGGGTGTTGGAGTCTCCTTCTAGAGGTGGTGTCTCGGTTCCTTCTGTCCTGAGCAGAGTTGGTCAGACAGTAGCAAAGTTTTACATTTATTAACATATAAAAAAAACAACCCAGGTTTTGCAGAGTGAATTTGGGCTGAGAGCTCTAGGGAGAGAGGAACCCCGAGAAGCAGCACTGCAGGGAAAGCAGCATCGACTGTGCTTCTGTGCCGTCCTGCTCCGGCCGGCTCAGTCTCTGCTGTCAGAGTGAAACCTGCCTGAATTCTCCCAAGAGGTCCACTGCAGGCCTGCGCTACCTTTGGCACTCTGTAAGGAGAAGCCTCTGTGTCCTGTTCTCTGGCCTCACCTCTGGGAATTAAAACCCAAAGAGGACTCTTAGATTTCAGAGTTCTTTAAAAGCCCAGTTAAAACCTTTTTCTGTCTCTGGGAGGCAACAGGTGCACAGGGACACTCGTGACCCCCGGGGCCCAGTGCATGCTTAGGGCTGAATCCCAGAGGGCAGGCACTGTCGAGGTGTGTCACTGTGCCCACCCTAGAGCTGTCCTCACTCTTCTGGGTCACCTGAAAGGCAGACCCACACGTGGCCAAGGAAAAGGCTTTGGGAAGGTAATTGTGGTTGCTGTGCTTGGCGTTTAGTCCTGTGCTGAGGGAAATTTAGCGCTCATCTCATCTAACACTGATCCAGCACTGCTCGCTCTGATGTGTGTGCTCCTTGCTGTGATTTGGAGCAGGCTCTGGCTGCCCAAGAACTTATAGTGCATTGGATTAAGATTCCCATCTGGATCAGAAATAGAAAGCTGCCTACTTAGCCTGTGTCCAGATATGAGTCACAGATACACTGGCAGGAGAAAAGCACCAAGATTGTGAGGCCCCCAGGCCTGGCTGGGCTGTGTCCTATCCACTGAGCCCAGGACGGGGCGCTAGTCTGTTGGAGTCCCTCCATCCAGTGTGCAGAGGCCGCCTCCCCCTGTCCCTCTTGTGCTTTGTGATAAGTGTGGATTATACCTTTATATCCTGAAACAAGATGACCTGCCAAAGCCCTGGGGGCATGCTGGGATCCCTGCACACACTGCCAAGCTGCTCCTAGGACTGCAGTGCCCCTGAAAGAACAAGAATACAGAAAGTACCATCCAGCAGATATTTATGGAGAGCGTCATGGACTCAGGCCTCCTCCATTTATGAAATGTGGGTCTATTTCAGGTGAGTCATTGAATGAAAATAGACAATGAAAATTTTTCAAGATGACCAAGGTATGTATGAGTCTGTACATCTTTTTTGGGCCATGCATCTCTCCCTTCAGTTTCTACCTTTGGCATAAATCAGTGACAGGCTATGGAGTTACCTTGTCATCTGGTGATCCCAGTAGCGCAAGTCAGCATGGCAGCTCTGCAAGCCTGGCAGTGTGGCACGGCAGTGTTTCTGATGTTCTGATCAACTTTTACGCAGGTCTCTGCTATCGCTGGTCTTTCTACTTAGAGGATACCTTGTTCTTCGTGGCTCCCAGTGAATTTTCTGCCTCCCAGTGCCTGCCGTGCCCAGTAGTTTCTGAGCACTGAGCTCCAGTACTGTAGGGAGTTGAAGGCCTGAGGCCACAGCTTTAGAAATCCAGCGCTAACCGGGTTCCAGAGCTGCAGTCCATGTGACTTCCGGCCCACGTGTTCACAGTTCCGTATCAGTCAGCTCCAGCTGCCACAACACAGACCCGTGGGTATTTCCACGGCTCTTTCCTCCCACTGCAGGAGGCCGAGTGTGAGGTGGAGGAGAAAGGCAGGTATCTGGAGCTCCGCTGTGTGTCCTCACACAGCCGCCTCCCACCGGCCACTGCTTGTGAGGGCTGTCACACTGGGCCTAGGGTCGCATCTCACTTCCTGATCTCTACAAGAACCCCACCCCCAACAGAGCAGGGCCCGCGGTGCTGGGGACTAGCTGTCAGCGCCTGCACTCCAGGTGTATCTTCGGTCCTGCACCCCCAAACACACGGCTGTGTCTTCTCTCCCTCTCTCTTCTATTTCTCTTTTAAATGAGGGGTCCAGTTTCTACTGCAGAGGTGCTGGGCCTTCATGCGCCCTTCATCCTGGGGCAGCTGAAGAGGAAGCAGGGAGCCCTGTGCCCTCGCCGGCTGCATCCCCATACCCAGATCCCAGATCAGGCCTCTGCCGACAGGAAGCATTTGCGGACTTGAGCCGTGCCCCCTGAGTCCTCCCTTCGGCATTTCATATTTTTATGATTTGGAGCTAAATCATCCACCAGACTGTCCTACACAGGCAGTTGAATCCTGGGCCGCTTTGTCCCCAGTAGATTTTCGCTGCTGTGAGTTTAGCAGCTGAGTGTGCTGCTAGGTAGTCACTGCTATGAGCAGGACAGGCACATCCACCTCACGAAGTCCTCCCTTCTCGCTAGCCATCAGGACCCAAGCAGCTCTCCTTGCCTATGCACTCTGCCCTTCCTGCCCTGGAGCCAGCTGAGCATGGACTAAAGCCTCTGAAAACCGTGCACCAAAATAAACCTCCCCTCTTTGAAGCTGTGGGAGTTGGGTGCCAGGAACGAGAAAGTGACTGAGGGGCAGAGATTTAGTGCATTGGCACTGTGCCTGCCTGGCAAGTGCAAGGTCCTGAGTTCGATCCTAGGTACAAGAGGCAAAAAAAAAAAAAAAAAAAGATGGATATTCCCATGGCAGTGCTATGGGGTGGGAGCAGCCAGGGTAACACAGCCACATGGGTACTCGAAGGCAGACATGCCACCACTGTAGGCCTGGGTGAGAGCCATATGTGGGCCTTCCTGCATAGCAGCTGGTACCCACAGAGGGCCTATCTGTTCTCAACAAGCTAAAGCCCAAGGGGAAGGTGCCAGGAGGCTGTGGAATGTGGGTTGCACAGTGCCTGATGGCCTGGTGTGGTGTCAGGTTCTGAGTTCATGGACCTAGGGCGTCACAAACCCTCTCTTGAACCTGCACATAGGTGGTCCACTCACCCTGGGCTGTCCTCCCACAGAATTCTGGCCTGGCCCCTGTTTGGCTAGCACTGTATGTTTCTAGATAGAATAAGCCTGGGACTCAGGGCTGAGAAGTTTATCTTGCCCCAGCAATTTCCACACTTGTTCTTAGTTCTGCCCTTCAGAGGGACAGACAGCCCAGAGAGCCCCTTCAGTGAAATTGGAGTTGATGTTTGCCCGGTCCAGGCCTAGCTGGCTCTTTGCAGCTGCTCAGAGGTCAGAGCCAAAGGGCAGATGCCCAGGTCCCAGGTGTGGTTTACCTGGCAAATCCCTCTCTCCTGGCAAGGGCCACCCACCTTATGGCTGTCTGCCGTCTGGCTGGGCCTGAAGGCCTCCTCTGTCTTCATAGTGCTCAGTGAACTTTGAAAATCCTGAGGTGTTTGGGAGCTGAGAGCCAGTCTTTTTTTTTTTTTTTAATTATCTTTATTGGTACATTAAATATACACATCATGATTGCACTCCATAATGGGGATTTGTACCAGTATAAGACACAACTTAATTCTCATTTTTTCCCATAGCCCCACCCACCCTACCACCCCCCC
>PVIR01025656.1:0-24685 GCA_004026965.1 Petromus typicus | reverse complement strand
GGTCTCCACACCCAGTATTGTTATGTGGTTACCGGGGAATCAAACCCGGGTCCTTGCGCTTGCGAGACAGGCGCCGGAACCACTGAGCTAACTCCCCGGCCCCTATCCTTCATTTTTTTAAAAGAATTTTTTAAAGGATTATCTCCATCACTACCACCACCACCACCACCAGTATGGAGGTCCAGAAGATGTGCTGCCCCAAAAGGAGAAGATTGGAACCAGACAGTGGAGCTCTCAGGGATAAGACACACTGTCACTCTCACAGGTGGACTCTTCCCTTCGTATCTCCCGTACACGGAGCTTGAGTCTAAGAGCCCACAGACAGGGAATCCTCCTTCTCTGTCTAGGGTGAGTGACTACAAACTTTCACACCCACACACAAACACACACAGGTACTGTACCCCTTGTATGTGCCATCTCATAATAGCAAAAAACTAAAGTCTGGACACTGGGTTAGAAACAGAGCAGGTCTTTCAACCTACCTTGGTTTATATCCCTCCACTTCATTCAAGAGTAAAGAAGGACATCTTCCATAATCCCAGCTTGATTCGCTTTTGGTTCTATTACCAGTGTGGGGTCCAAAACTACACCTTTTTCCCTGTAGAGCAGATGGCCAACTTCCTTCCAACAGAGAAGACAGGGAGTTGAGGTTGGAGGGTAGGAGATGGTGGTTAGAGTTGGTAAAAATGTATGTACATTTTCTGAGCAATTGGGGAGGAAGGACAGACAGAGGAGCGCTGAGCAGAATGGGACAGGCAGACAGGACAGGTGCCCTTGATCCTGTAGAACTAGGACACAACAAGGCTGTGCAACTTTTCTCCATTGGCAACGGCAGCAGTGATAGGAGTGAACCAGAGCTGAGTGTGAGTGTGGCTCGCTGGTGAAAGAACAGTCTGGAGAGTAGGAAACACAGCGAGTGACAGACACAGAGGCTGCTGTGTAGTGTGTACTCCTGGGGCGGGATGTGAGTGCCACGGCTATGTGTGATTCGCGTGCACCCTCACAGGGCTTCGTCTCAGCGGGCGAGGACTAACACTCCCCAACTGCCCTCACACATCCAGGGTCTCCACCTGTCCTGCCTCACATCACCCTTGTAGGAAAGTGAGCTCCCTGGAAGCTCGACCACTCCTGGGTCACAAAAGTATGACTGTCATTTTATGTCAGCTGGGAAGAAGGTATGCTGGGAAAGGTCAAATGCTCCAGTAGGAAAACCCCAGCTCCATCCTTCATGACCATGGGACTTGGCTGCATTACTGAACACACTAACTTTGAGTTTGTCTACAGGTGAGGGTGTCTGGTTGTGTAGAGAACGTGTAAGGTTTAGCTAAAAATAACCCCTATAAAATGCTAAGCACAGCACCTGGCCATGAAAGACTTCGATAAATGTCGACTGTCATAAGAAACGCAGTGATTTTGTACCAGCATGTACGGTATTTGTTTGGGGTGCTGGGCCAGATCCATTCCAACTCAAAAGCGAGTGCAGTAATACAGAACTGGTGATGGGGCTCAGGGCAAAGCCATGAAGGAGCAAGAGTGCCACACAAGCAAGAGGCAGGTCTTCCCATCGAGCACGGCTTGAAGAAAAGCCCTTTGCCAGGGCCACTGAGCCCAGAAAACCTCCTCCCACGTAATTGAGAACTGTGTTCCCCGTGCCTTCCTAACTGTGGCCTAGCGGATGGCACAGACGGCTGTTTAATGAAATATGTCCATTCAGTTAAGCTAGGCCACTGAGGATCTGGGGCTTCAGTACAATTTCTGTTGCTACCCTTCCTTTTGGGAGACAGGGTAGTCTCCAGATTTGTAAGATATTTGATCAAAAATTGGCCAGGGCACAATGGTGGTGGAGTCATCCAGAAATCCAAAGCTAAGCTTCCAAGTCTCTGCCTCTATCTCCTTTCCTCTTCGGCAGGTTAGCAAGCGTCTCTTGGTGAGTTCTTCAATGGATCACAGAGTCAATCAACCAATTTATGTGCCACAAACTGTACTAAGCAGGATCCTCCAGCTCAGGCTGCACACTGCTCACTCTGTGCCTTGCCAACACCTCCGCTTCGTATACGTTCCCTGCCTTTTTCCTCAGGCCCAAGGTCCACTTTTGCGTGATGGGTGTGGGTGTGCATGTTCAGGTGTGTGATGGATATGCGTGTGTATGGGCACACGTGTGTGCACGGATGCCTTCTCCTCTCTGAAGGCTTCTCTCACTTCCCTACCAAAAAAATGCCTCAAAGTCCCTCCCTTCACCCTTAGCCCAGTACAGTGAACTCTTCACACACAAGCACAGAGCAGTATCTCATTTTCCACTAGAACGTGCTTTAGCTCCTGTCAGCACTCGCAACAAAACTTCACATCCCCCGAACAACCAAGTAAGGCCCCAAACGACACAACCCATCTATCACCAAAGAGCCATAACCCTCCCTGCCATTTCTACAGGCCACCCAGGCAGGTCTTCATTTGGGCCCTTAGACACACTGAGCTCCCTCTGTGTTGGACTTCTGCGCTCCCTGCTCGTCCCTGGGCATATTATCCTTCATGTTCTCCTAACCGTCTCCATCCTCACTCCATTCAAGCACATCTCCTGCAGAGAAGGCTTTCCTTCCACCTTAACTGAAGCAGCTCTCCGATTTTTGCAGACTTCATCCTCTTCACAGGTCCTCCTGTCAACTAGATTAGCTCACTTCTTTATGTGTCACCTTTCCTGTCTCGTCCCTGGAAGTTAGCTGCTCAGGGATGGCTCCTCAGCTGTCTTGTTCACTGCTGCCTGCAGAATCTGGCCCAGAATGGGCAACAGAGAAGCATGTGCTGACAGACCACCTTCCCTGACTATCCCCCTTCAGCCACAGACTCCTCATCATGGCCACCACTGCCCCTGAGAACTGTTTTTCCAATCCTGATCTCCCTCCCTGTTAAAATATCTGCTTCCTCTGAAGTTTCTCCTACATCGTCGCCCATATCCTCCCAACTGTGATTCTGTGACTCAGCAATTCAAGTCTCATTCAAGGTTCTGAACTATCTGTGGCCACTGAAAGCCCCAAGTTGAGTTAAAGCAACAGCCTTTTTTCCTACATCAAGGCAGCTTTGTCTGGTGAGAAATAACTAGTTCAGCATCAGTACAAATCCAGAGTCTTTATGTTGCCTGGCAGTTCTCCTGCAGCTCCTGTTCAGGGCACATTACAGTGAACACAGGGCCTCCGCATCCTTCCAGACTTCCCCAGTCTGCCACCCGGTGCTTCTCTGAACATCACAAGAAGAAGGTAACTGAGTCCCCATCACAGAGGTGGTGGAAGCCCCTGGGTCGCATCCACACCTTTGTCTCTGCTGATTAATCCCTCTGTTGGGGTAGCAAGCCCAGCCTCTCCCCTCAAACCCTTCTAGCACAATTAGATGCAGAAAGTCTCAGTAATCTCACTGTAAAACAAAGTCTCGTCTTCATACACCAGATATCTCACTCTTCTCCCCTCTATACTAGCATCTCTACTCTCTCATAGCCTCATTTTTTTACCCACCATTTCACTCAGAGTCACGTGATTTTCTGTCTGATTTGTCCACTATGGCTGTTAGTGCCAAGGGCACTGATAGCCTGTTTGTCACTAAGGCTGAGGACAAATATTGCTCCATTTTGAAGAGCAGTGTTCTATATGCAGCACTCAGCCTCTGAGCACCCTTGAAATGGGGCTTTCTCCTGGAATCAGCTCCATGAATTATGCCCCTTGTTTACCCAGCGCTCATCCAGCAGTCTCCTCCAGTCTCCCTTGAAGTCTGCATTTCTTCAATCCATCTAATAAAATAGACTTCCATGGGGTCTCCTCCTGGTACATAGTCTCTTCTTCTAAGAAACCTCATTCAATCACATGACTGTGGTGACCCCCAAAATCCAGCCCTGTCTATCCACCTGCTTCACATACACTCTAAATGCCCTACAAATCCCTAGACTTAAAACTGCCAACATCTGTCTTTCTCCAAGTCTGATCTACAGCCAGAACGCCTCCTCCCTCTTAGCAGCACATCACACTACACAGCCTCCCTCGTGCAAAGCATTAGAACCTTCCACATCTGGAAATTCCTCGTCTCCCACACTAAGTTTTTCTGGCTGATTTTACCTTCCTAAATTCATCTCCATAGTTGAAATCCATTCTGAGTTCAATGAGTCAGCCAATCTCCTTACTTCTACACTCCTTCCCCAGAAACAAGTGTCCTTACTGCAGTCACATCAGTCTTTCAAAGTGCAAACTTATTCATGACATCCACACGTTTGAAACTGTAGACCACCCATCCTCCATATTGCCCTTAAGGTAAATCCCAAATACCCCTTAGCTCCTGAAGTTTGAGCACAGGACCCATCCTTAGATAGCACCCCAAACTTATCCTTATCATGGCACCAATCATTCTGTGCTACAGCTCAATTTTTAAAATACTGCATCAGGATATAATTTACATATCATAAAGTCTATTCATTTTAAAGGTACAAGGTAGTGAATTTTAGTACAGTTTCAGTTGTAGAATAATCTTGTAATGTAATTTTGGGACATTTCCATCATCTTCTCATTCCACAACACAAACAATTTGAGAGATCACCATGTTTTATTTCTTTTTGACTCTAAGATGGTGGTGGTGAACCTATGGCATGCATGTGATTTCGGTTTTATTTTATGACACAAGATGTTCATATACACATTGTTTTTTAAAACTAAACCTCAGTATTCCGGCTTAATTTCAGTCTTGGCACTTTGTAATACATAAGTGAGTTTGGGGTTGCAATTTGGATACTCACCTCTAAAAGGTTCACCATCACTGTCCTAAGAGTGTAGCATGATATGCTGGTCCCCCATTAAATATTTGTTTTAAAAAATGTAAAACAAATGAAGGAGAAGATGAATGTCTGGCCGATGACATGACACAACTCCTCTTGTCAGATCGGACAACCTAGTTTCACAGCTCTGACTTTCATACACATTCTTCATCCTCTTTTTGACATTTCACTGACTTCCCCTCATAGCAATCACTGATGAATTTATTCAGACAGAGAAAATAAGACTTTAAAATATCTAGGCAGTCAAAAGAGCACACTTAGAAACTAATCAGTTCTTCAGAATGAAGTTAGGTTTTCCCTCAAACACTTGAGATTTCCTCCTCTACTTCACCAACACGGGCTAATGTGGAAGTCTGCCTCTTGAGTGCTAGTCTCTTTATTTTTCCTGTTCTGAAATCTTCAGGCTGAGAGCTATGAAATGTGTATTCTGGCCAACAATTCGCCAAGCGCTGGGGTAAATCCTTTCATCTCTGGGCCCGAGTTTCCTACTAATATCTGTCTCATCTTTCCCCACTCTGATTTATACAGACTGAATTAAGCTAAAAGGCAAAATAAAGCACCTTCAAAAGTGCAAACTGAACAGACTTTTAATTGGCTACCTTTCTTTCTAGTTTATATTAATCACCTCATTTAATTGAAGACATTTGTGTTATAAACTGAGCTGTTAATACCACCCATAAGTAGACATTCAAATATACAAAATCCTTTACGTGTAAAGCTGGTTCACTCTAAGAAAAATTTCTGCACTTTCTGAGAGCCTATTCTTACTTTGAAAACAATCCTAGTGAACACAGCTTTGCTGTTTGCCAAGCCATGGCAGATTAGAAACAGAAATTTAAAAAGAGTAGAAGAGCTATCACTTGTAAACATACTGGGATTATGAAGATGGAAAGCTGACAACAACTGAAAGAACAGAAATACATAAAAATAAAAGGACAACTTAGAAGATAACAGTAAAGGGCATTTAGAGCAAGGACACTTAGTTTTCCCACCAAATGTGTTCTACAAAGCAAAGGCCACACCTCATGATGCTGATTCTGAATCTTCAGAAGATTCCATTACTTGAGAATAGAATGCAAAGAGAGAACATATCAGTACAAACTAACTCCTGCTCCATAAGTCTCAATTCAGATATAAAAACAGAAATTGCCTTTGAACTCTAAATTACTAAAGTTTTGGTAACAAAAATGATGCTGATTTTCATATTATGTTTGGACTAGTTATTAGCTATTTATTGTACCAGTCAACACTTTTGTGCAAAATTATAGTCTTCAGTTCTCCCTTAGAAACAACTCTTCCGTATGAACCACAGAATTATTTAGCAAAGGGACAACACATGAAATACATTGGATTATATAAGATTATGTTAGTCAGATTTCTATTGCTATGAAAAAATACCTGAGATAATCAACTTACAAAGAGGAAAGGTTTGTTTTCTTACCCAATTTTAGAGGTTTTGGTATATGACCAACCAGCCCCATTACTTTGGAAGAAGTATGGGGAAAAGGAAGTCCAGTCACCTTGTGGCCAGGGGCAAAACAGAGTGAGCAGAAGAAACTGGCATCCCACAATCCCCTTTGAGGCACACCCCCAGTGACCCAAAGCCCTCCCACTAACCTCATCTCTTAAGGGTCACACCATTTCCTAACAGCACCAATCTGAGGATCAAGATTTTAACACATGGACCTTTGTGGAACATTCCAGAACCGAACTATTTCCCAGGCTGTCTAGGGATTCATTTCAGCGGTAGTCATTTTATCATACAGCTTCCTATGACTCAATATAATCTGTAATTATATGTTTGTGTTTATGACTGTTTGCTTTATTCTCATTCTGTCCACTAGCTGATAAACTCCACATGAACAGTTATCATGTTTGTTTCAAACTCACCGATGCATGTACAAAGTCTAGTAGAATACCTGACATATAAAAACTCCTTACTGCTTATGTATCATTGTTACATGAATTCATATTATGGGAAATAACCTACATACCATACATGCAAAGTAGTACAATGCATTAGAAAAAGACTCATTGTCTTAACTTCTTCACTATTTAATGAAGATAACTCTGGAATATAGTAAATTCTGAAAGCTTGACAATTTTTCTTTTGGAGATAAAAGCATTATAAAGAGAAATAAAACCATACACATATGTTTGCCTACTAAGAAAGACCATAGATTCATTTCTATGTATTTCCTTCTACTTCAAATATGAGAAGTCAATCAATATAATTTGAGCCTGACTATTTCAAGTAGGTTTTCTAAATTAACTTGTGACAAGATGTGTGTACAGATGTTCAAACAATTTATTGTTGGTAAAAGAGAAGAATTGAGATGAGTGGACAAATTCTTAGAACTCCCTCTGCCACTGAGTATTTGGTTCACTAATAAAACTGTTTACAATTTTCAAGTTCCTAGAGATGGTCTGGACTCAGTTAAATCTGATTAATTGTCTCCAGAATATGAAGTGAGCTATACAATTAAGAGGATTGACTTGTTCAGGTTTCACGTTTCCTCCCTTATCAGGAGGAACAAATTAACTCCTCATCAGACTGACAAATAGATACTGCATCTGGGTTATCATCTTCATAAATAGATGGCCCGCTGTAGTTACCCTTTTTAATTAGCCTGGATGACTTCAGGACAGCAGTCATGTTGGTAATTCTTCACTTAGTCAAATGGCTTCAAACAGTATCCATCAACTGTTGAGGGAAGGACAATGTACAGGTAGATGGATAGTCATAATTATAATTGTAACAATGGGAGCAGAAATCACTGATGCTCCTAAAATATTGGTGAGTGACCTACCATCCTCCACCACAACCCCGACTGTTACCAGCACCATAGTCTTTATATTGTAAACAGCGTTCTGGAAACAAGTGGTGTCCATTATGTCAGCACACTGGGTATCCACGTGTCCTCAGCTCATCCCTCACATCTTCGGTAAGAATTCACTTGAAATGAACAATAGACATAAATGCTAAACTTAAAACTATAAAAGTTTGAAGACAACACATAAAAGAAAACCTCTATAATGTTATTTTAGGAAAGATTTCTTAGACACATCACGTTAAGCATGATCTATGACAGAAAACTTGACAAAGTGAAATTCATCAAAATTCAAAACTTCTACTTTACTAGAGACACTACCCAGGGGATAAAGAGATAAAGTGTAAAGTGAGATAAAATATTGTAAAAACACATCAGACAAGGAAGTGTATTCAGAATATATTTATAAAATTCTCAAAACTTGATACTGATTAAATGAGTAACCCAGTTTTTAAAAAATGGGCAAAATATTTGAACAGACACTTTGCCAAAGATATACCGGCAGCCAATAAGCACAGGAAAAGATGTTCAACAATCTTAGTCCTTAGAGAAATTCAAATTCAAACCATACACACACAAACTCACGTATTTCAGTAGATACATTTAGAAAGATCACCTATGCAAGGTGTGAGCAAAAGAGGAGATAAACTGTAGTTCTCACACATCATGGATAGACTTGTAAAATGTTGCAGTAAATTTGAAAAATATTTTGGCATTTCCTTATAAAGATGAGCACACATTTATCATATGATGCAGCAATCACATTTCTAGATAATTTACCTAACTGAATGACAATCTATATTAACCTCAAAGTTTATATACAAGTATTCACAGCAGCTTTATTCATAACTGCCCCACACTGTAACTAATACAAATAGCCTCCGACTAGTAAATAAATGAACTGTGGCGTTTCTACACAACTGAATACTATTCACCACTAAAAAAAAGAAGGAATAACTAACACAAATGCACATACACATAGCAGCATGGGTGAAACTCACATACCATACTTACTGAAAGACAACACTCTCCAAAAGCCACACTATATGGTTCCATTTAAATGCCATTTAGAAAGAAGGAAAATTATAAGAACAAAAAAATCACAGATCTGGCTGGGGAGTTAGCTCAATGGTTCCGGCACCTGTCTTGCAAGCGCAAGGGCCCAGGTTCAATTCCCCGGTAACCACATAACAATACTGGGTGTGGAGACTCACCCCAGCAGCAACCAGTACCACATACCAGTGCCGGGCGTGGTGGCTCACGCCTGTAATCCCAGCACTCGGGAGGCAGAAGCAGGAGGATTGCTGTGATGTGAGTTTGAGGCTGAGCTGAGGGCCAGCCTGAACCACAAAGCGAGACCCTGTCTCAAAAAAATAAATAAATAAATAAATCACAGATCAGGTGTTGCTGCTCTGGGCCATTTCTCAGGGTGATGAAACTGGCCTACGGTTTATATGTGGTGACAGTGACATGATTTCATGAGTTTAGCCAAACTCATGAAAACTATATTCCAAAGGGTAAACTTTATGCACATAAATTTTAAAATGCATGTTACTTTCTAAGAAAAAGATACAAAAAAGTCTTCAAAATCTTCATTAAAGTAATATTATTAACCACTGTGAGTCCTCCCTATGCATGAGGCAAGACTTTTGGCATCTTTCTAACATTTATAACCACAATTTGCAGTAAGTAAGAACTCTTATTTCCCTTTGCAGTGAAGGAGAGTGAAGGCGACAGAGGTTCAGCATCTTTCCTCTAGTCTCAGGTCACAGCTCATACCATGTGACTGTGCCACGCCCCGCCTGGTACCCTGCGTGGCCTCTCATTGGGGCAAAGGGAAGACACCAGACTGGAAACCCGAGTCCCATCCCAGCAATGATCTGCAGAGGACACTCTGGGTGAAAAGAAACCAGAACTTAACCTAGCTGTGTTTTCCTTTTCTTCTATCAAAATCCATGACATCAGGAAAAGGTGACTTCCGTTTTCACTTTTTCTTCCTTTCCATACCTGTGAAGAGTTTTTCATCATGTACTACCTAGGAAGATCAGTGTTTCTGACTTACTCAGGCTCTTTGTTTAGCCCTGTTGTGTTCTGGAATATAAAACTCCACTCTCAGTCCTTTATCCCTTAAGATGGAAAACAGTGGCTTCACTAAAACACAACACATACGTACCCTGGCCCTTGATTTTGAGTTGTTCAGAGTCCAGCAGATGAGAACGAGATTGACGCCACGCAGCGTACCGTGTTGTGTGCTGAGTTCTCTGGCGTGGAACAGCAACATTTGGAACAACAGACTGGCACATGGGCTCTGGAGATCGGAAGAGCTCAATTTAAAGCCCCTCCCAGCTTCCCTATTTCCATCTATAAAATGAGACAGTAGTTGGACGTATGAGACTGCTGTTGCCTGCCCAGCGTCCTGCGCATGAAACACTGCAACCTGTGTGATGTGATCAGTCTTGCTCACAACTCTTAGATTATTAACGCAATGGATTTTCTAGAGTCAGTGAGATAAAGAAGAAACAGAAATAAATGAAAAATACCTCACAGATTAGTATAGCAGTGGAATGGAAGCCTGGACAAAAGACTCTCACCCGTGGAATTCTTCAGATTTCTGACTTTGTCAAACAAGCCATGTCCTTCACATCGTGTGAGTGCTTCCTCCCATCAGCGTTTATAGCTAGAAGCTGGCAGAACTCTAAACCTCTACCCTCCTGTATGATGGGGGAAGGGCTCCTCAGCAAGATGGATCTCTCCATCTTCCTGGAGGCCACAGATTGTTCCCAGAGGAGAGGAGACTGCCCAGAAATGACGCTGAATTTGGCAGCCTCCTCACTCCTACATTGTCTTCTCTTCCCCACTGGAGTCATCATCGCTGGCACCCTCTGGAATTTCACTGATGTGACTTTTTCTTCTTTCCTTTTTTATTTGTTCCTTCTCAAAGTAATTACAAGATTATCAAAGCTTGAAGTCTCTATATATGACTCCACGTCAGTGGTTTGCCACCAGGCTTGATTCTGCCTCCCAGGGGACACTTGGCAATATCCTGAGACATTTTTTGTTGTCAGAGGCTGGAGTGAGAAATGAGGCTGCCAGAGTATAGTAAGAAGAGGCGAGGGGTGCAGCTAAATGTCATACACGAGTCAGGCTGCCTCCAACAAAGAATTATTTCCCCCGAAGGGTTGGGGTGCCAAGATTGAGAAACTCTGCCCATATCAAGAAGAGCACTTCCACATCTGTTCGCCCAATTGATATTTTTGCACCTTTGGGATAAAAACCAGGTCAAAACTCACATTCTGCCCCAAAGTTCCCTTCATAATGAGCATGGACAGAAACAGACATCTTCACTATTAAGCTGGACGTAGTAAAGAAAATGCCCCACAGGCAGGTGGCAGCAAAGATGAAACTTGAAATCCCTTGACTCTCCAAGCTAACAGCTTATCAGTCAGAAATAGGATAAAACATTTTCCACTTTAAGTCGATAAGACAGGAAGGAAGCCAGAAAACCCTAAAGTAGTAAACAAATATGTCTTCTTAAGTATCCATAGACTGTGAGTTTGGGAGAGATTTTTAGAGATTATTTAATTCAGTTCTATCATAGAAAATAGAGACCCTGTCTCAGGGGAGATACACCTGAAGAATATGCCAAAGATGGTTCCATTCGGGTCAGAGCAGAACGGATTATTGGCCACTGCAGCAGAGGACATAAGTGAAGCCTGTAAGTGGTGTGCATAAGCATTTTTTTTAATGACAAGAATAAAAAGCGAGTTATAGATAAACTCAGGCATGAGACAGGCCATGTGGGCTGGTAGCTATGGGCTTAAGGGGGTTAAAAAGGAGAAAGAGAGTCTAGCAAAGAAAACAGATGAGGAAAAGACTAAAAGAATTAGGAAAAGAACAAGAGAAACTACATATCACACCTTGTCTTTTGGGATTCCCCTGTGCCTCAAGTCTTTCGAGGACTAAGAAAAGAAAATCCGTCAAACAAACTAAACTCAAACTGTTCTTTAAAAATAAAAACTATCAGTATTTTTAACCATAAGTGTAATGTGGGCTGCTTGATTTAAAAAGACTGAAGCAACAATATAATATAGAGTATAAAATTTTCTCACCCGCTTAAGAAAACTATTACTAGCTTAATGTATAGTCTAAATTTACATACTAACCTTTATTCTATGTAAGCTATGAAGACTTAATGTTTGTTTTATAAAAATAATACCTACAAACAAAGACACTGTATCTTGATTTTTCATTGAAAGTTTACTTTAGTATGCAGAGTATTCCTGCCCACTCAGGATCAGTCATGTAGAAATGTCATAAGTGACTACTGGTTAATATTCATCTCACTCTTGTGTGAGTACTTTCAGATAATAATGCCTAAGCACAGTTCCAGTGGTACCCCACGGAATCCATAGAGTAATAACATGGGCTTAAATTATGATGATAAAATTCCTCTGAGAAGAATGTTCCATTTTCTGGTCCTTCTAAATGGATATTTTAAATGAGTGACCACCTTCTCTTTGAAATATGCCCTGAGTCCTCCAGCTAGAAATAAGCCCTCCTTCTCAGAGCACCTCTTTTTCCATACACTCCTCCCGATCTTCCCACTCCTCCCCGGCAGCCCCATGCTCGGGTGAGCTTGTTTTACAGTGAGTGTGAAGCAAAGCCCTCACTTTCATTACTTCCAGCTCCTTCCTTTTTCTGCTGATCTCCTCAGAACAGGTTCTGAAACGAGCAGTGTGGCAGGTTGTGTGAACCCGTGAAAAATGAGGTAAGAAGGACAACTAATTAGGGGATCAAACAACCCACAGAAGTGAGTAACTCAGACCTTCTGCAGAGGGTTCGCCGCTGTAAATGTCCTTAATAAATCATGGGCGTTGCAGGGATGGTCCTAGGCACTTTGTCCAGAAAATCAGAGCAGAGTGTCAATTTTCTCTCCCAAGATGAAAGCTCTGAACTGAAAGCACAGTAAGGAATCGGGGCTGGAATAAGAGATCCACCCTCCCCAGCTGCTACCCCTAGGCCAGGCTTCTGTGCTGTACTTTAGAGAGCAAAGTATTGGTTCAAAACATCAGCGAAGGCAGTCCTCCCCTCTTCTGCATTCACAAAGCACCCTCACGAGAAGACTCTAAACTAGAAGGAGAGTCTCTCAAGAGCCTTTCGAAACTGGCTTAACATATTAATGCTCCCCGTTAATCATCCCAGAGAACCTGGCCAAAGCACAGCCTCCCCTCCCCTCTCCCACCCTATCCTCCTGCGGCTCTGCTGGTGAGATGGTAACTGTGTGGAAATGAAGTAAAGCTACATAATGCATTCTAAAGCATGATACTAATATCAGGATGCTCCCACATCATGAGTGTCAATGATACAGATATTAAATTAAGACTCAAAAAAACTACTTCCTTAGCAACCACTAGAGGTCCAGAAAAAGCAATACGAGAGGCTCTTGCTCACCAGTCATGGGGGGGTGGGGGGAAGCAAATCTTCACATCTGCTATTCTTACTTCCACCAAATATTCTCTGGAGCTCAGAGAGCTCAGTTCTTTGCAGACCAAAGAGTGCACCTGTTATCATTGCTACAGAACAAAAAGTCATCAAGAAGAGGAATCTTCTGGACTCTCTCAGTGGGATACAAGGAAGTCTAATGGAAAGACAAAGTTGGCTCTACTGATGTTTCGGTGTAACTTAGACAGAAACTGTGAGCATTCTCTCAGATTTACGTGAGTGGCCTTATATGACCACATGACTCTTGAGAGCTCAGCTATTAAAGCTGTTTTACTGTGAAAACAAGAGCTATGCGGAATTCTTCTGGTTTGTCCTGGAGGCCTAGTAAACGGGTGAAGATTGAGTCTATTCGGTCTACCGTTGGGAGCTGGAGTGTAAAATTAAGAGTCAAGACAAGCTCTTAACAGCTTGTGTGCTAAAAGGAAAACAAGCTCTCATACACAGTATGAGACTATCAGTGGGAATATAACTGTCATGTATTATTTGCAGAGCATCTTTATAGAGTAATTTGCCAGTATCTATCAAATTTAGATGCATATACATTTGGCCCTGAATTCATTCATTCGTTCATTCACTAAACTTTCTATTGAGCACTGCTGGAAGTGAGGGAAAACAAGAGTACTAACAAGTCACTTCACTCAGGGTGCTTCTATTCTATGAAAGAAAAATCTTCACTAAATTAGCAAGTAAATATATAATATTGCAGTAGTGATACATGACATGTAGAAAAACAAACCAAGCTTAAAGAAGGAACTCTAAGGTGGGATGAGGGTATCCAGGGAAAGCTCTTCTGGTCAGTTTGAGGTAGAATAACAGAAAGAAACAAGCAGAAAGGAAATAGGGAAACTCAATTTTTAATGTTTAGTCTTATCCGTATATGTATTTGCAGTACATGAAGGTTACATTTATCTTGAGGAGAAGATACATGCATATAACCCAGCTCATTTCTATTTTTTTTTTGTCAGGTTTTTTGAGACAGGGTCTCGCTTTGTGGTTCAGGCTGGCCCTGAGCTCAGCCTCAAACTCACATCACAATCCTCCTGCCTCTGACTCCCGAGTGCTGGGATTACAGGCGTGAGCCACCACGCCCGGCACTTCATTTCTATTTGCCCGGCACTTCATTTCTATTTTTAATCCCCTTCCCACTAACCTTCCTCCCTCTGTCTCTAAGTCCCCTTTCTCCACTTTTCTTCCTGTTATTATTATTCTTAGCTCATGATTAGAAAGTTTATATTCATTGTTAGTTTTTCGTAGCTGCACATGGTAGATCTTGGTTCTTCTTAATTTTACATCTCCCTTATTGCTTTAATACCTGATCCTGGCTCAGCTCTGTAGGTAGGAGCACCAGTCATGTTGAGAGCATCTGTAGTCTGCTTCATCCACCAACATAAAAGTAACTTAAATAATTTCAGGGATTCTCAATTGCTGGCTTTTCCAATATCCAGTTCTAGGCCTCCTATAGCAAAGTCTACAAGTTTTCTAACTTACAATCCTCAAATTCCAAGAAAAGAAGTCTTGCAGACCAGCCCATGATGAGATCACCTGTCCCAAGACAAGAGCAATTATTCCATGAGACGAACCCAAGCAGCCTGCTTCCTGTGCAAGGAAAATGATCTCATAGGAACCAAATTCCCCCTCAAGCCATAAAGATTCCTCCACCGCCAAGGAAACCAGAACTTAAATAATGACCAACTAGACCATGGTTCACCTCAGCTAGTCCTTTCCAGTGAGCATCCTGCTTTTATGAATGGGACAGTCTTCATCCTTCCATCAAATGTACCTCCTCCAGCTATGTGAGCTGGAATCTTTTCCTATTACTATCGAACTGCCTAATAGATCTTCCCTCTGCCTCACATCACTGCACTCTGAAATTCTCTTTCTGTGACAGTAGTCAATGAGTCCACTACCTACACCATGACAGAAATGAGTTGAGGTCCCCATGTCTCCTTTGGGAGATCTCCTCAGACTCCTTACAGCAGCAAATTGCAAATTAAGCAGATGGCTAAAAGGCATGGAAGTGTGAGCTATAAGGCAACCTAGAAAAAGCTGTGCAGGTCCTGGGGGCATCGTGTGCTTTGAGATCAGAATGCACTTCCATGCTAGAGACCCAAATCAATGTCAAGGTAGAGCAAAGGGAGCAAAGGGGACCTCAGAGGGAGATGGAAAGGCAGTAGGAAATTCCAAGCAGAGGAGCTCATAATACAGTGTCTTAGAGAACCAGTGTGGCTTCTCACACAGAGTAGATCATAAAGGAGTAACGAGGACCGAGCCTGGTTAGTAGATGACTACAGTAATCCAAAGAAGAAGGACGGTGTCCACATGGGAACAGAGAAGGAACAAGGAGAACTGACCAAAGTCAGGACAGGACTTGCTGAAAGTTTAAACGTGTGTGAAAGAGAGACAGCAAGGACACCTACAAAGTTGCTACCTTGAGTCACTGGATAGGTCAAATGCCATGTATGAAATCAGTGAAAGCTTCAAAGTAAAAAGTTTTGAAGGCTAAATACAGGCTAATGAGGACCTTAGCTTCAGATGTGTTAAGTTGGAAGCACGTAAATGTTCAAATGAAGGCAGTGAGGTTAATGAATAGAGTTCTGGATTCAAGACAAACGTCAGCCTTGGAACACGTGCTTGGGAATTGTTGTCCTTTCATAGTACTGAACCCACAAAGTCAAAGAAGATCACTTAAGTAGTAGGTGTGGATAGAACAGAGGACATTTTATCCATTCCATGGATTTATTTGAAATCTGACATGTCTACAATAGTTATAGAAACATTATTATGCAAAAGATTAAAAATTGAAAATCAACTAAGAACTAGAGAAGTAAACTGTAGTACCATCTCACCATGAAATATTAATCGATAATTTTCTTAAGAAAATGAAGCAAACTGCTGATAAAAATCGACAATATTTCCCCCCAAGACTAAGAATGAGGCATGAATAGCTACTCTAATCATTCTTATTCAATAACACTGGAAGTTCTGGCTACTGAAATAAGACAAGAAAAAGAAGCAAAAGACAAACGGGTTGGAAAGGAAGAAATAATCATTCCTATTTGTGAATGACGTGAAAATGAAAATCCTAGATATCTACTAAAAATGGTCTCTAGAAATGACTTTCCAGCAATCAGTGAGTTCAGAAAGCTTGCAGATAACAAGATAGAAACATAAGAATTAAATGCATTTCCACATATTAAAAATAAATTTAAAGAAACTTTACATTAAAAATATGTTAAAATATAAACTTGTGGAAACACATTAAGCATAATACCATTTAAACCACTCAAATAAAAAATAGTTGGAAACTAAAATAATGTGTACAGTATCTGTATGCTTAAAATTATATTAATTAGTTTTAATATAATAATTGTATTATTCTTCCAATGAAAAAATCAAAGATCTAAGTGGCTAACATACCCTGTTCTTAGTAAATATTCAACATAAAGTTGTTGCTTCTCCCCAAACTGACCCACAACTCTAATACGATTGTTACTTAAATTCCAGTATGGACTTCAGCAATACAGACAAGCTGCTTTTGAAATTCATATTGAAAGGAACAGCTCCTAGAACAGACAACACACTTCCAGGAAAAGAGAATAAAGTGGAAAGAATAATTCTGATTTTCAATATTTCAGATGTTACAGTAGTAAAAGCAATGTGATTCTGGTGGATGAACATACATATATAAAAATGGAAAACAGAAAATCCAGAAATAAGACACACAAAGTTGCACAACTGGTTTTTGATAAAAATGCAGTAAGAATTCAATACAGGAAGGATAGTTCCTTCCAGATGTACTAGAGTAGATGAGCATCAATAGATAAGATAAATCAACTTTTCTTAGTGACTTTTCTCAATGCTAGGACAAAATCTCTACCACCTACAAATTAAAGGAGGAGAGGGTAATTTTAGTTCACAATTTGTAGATGTTTCAGTCCATAGTCAGCTAGCTCCAGGGCATGATAGCACAGCAGAGGGGCAAACCAGAGAAAAACAGTTCATGACATGGCAAGCAGGAAAGCAGCAAACAGGGAACACATCTTCTTTCTATCCCACTGTATTCCATCCATATTACATTCGACATGCCTACTGCTTGGTGCCACCCACATCTAGCATGGAGCTTCCTTGTTCAGTAAATCCATTCACCCACACCCAAAATTATGCCGATCCAATCACCATAATCTATGAAGGCACTAATCCATGAAGCACTCGTGACCCAGCCAGCTCTCAGAAGCTTCATCTATTACCACACAACTCTTTGAAGGGACATCTAGATAAAAGCCATAACAAACCTCAACCTAAAACTCATAAGTTCCATAAAATCAACTTGAAATGGGTCATAAGTTTCAATGTCAAATGTTAAACTAAGAAGTATTTATTTTTAAAAATCAAGAAAGAATGGCCAGGACCTCTGACTAAACAAACAGTTCTTAGACTGGACTCCAAAAAGCATGATTCATAAAAGGAAAGTTGATAAATTGGATGTCATCAAAATTAAAAATCCTTGCTTTGTGAAAGCCTATGGGAAGAAGATAAAAAGATGGGCTATAAATAAGGAGAAAATATTTACAAGACACAAATCCAATGTAAAACAGGCTCGTAAGATATATAAAACACCCTTAAAATTCAACATCAAAAAAAAAAAAAACACAACCCAATTAAAAAATGAATAAAAGACATGAAAAGATATTTCAATGAAAAGGATATTCAGATGATGAAAGCAAATAAGAAGATATTGAATATAATTAGCCATCAGGGAAATGAAAATTAAAATCACAGTGACATCATTATACAACAACCAAAATGGCTACAATAAAAATAGAAGTATTACCAAATCCTGGCAGAGATAGAAAGGAGAAAAATCATTCATACATTGCTCTCAAGAATAGGACCAGATAGAACTACTATAACAAAGACTTAGTTTCTTATAAAATTAAATATGTAATTATAATACAAACTACCTATCGTGTACTTGGGCATTTACTACAGAAAACTGAAAACTTATGTTCACAAATATCCTGTGTAAATCAGCTTTCTGTCGTGATAACTGATACCTGAGACAGTCAACTTACACAGAGGAAAGGTTTCAGAGGTGCCAGTACAAGATCAATGGTCCTGCTGCTTTTGGACATCTGGTGAGGGATCACATCACAGCAGTTAGTGCACAGTAGTGCATAGGCTCTCACTTCAGAGCCAGAAGCCAGGCCCCCATAGTCTCCCACCAGGCTACACCCTCATGATCTGAAGACTTATGACTAGGCCCCACCTCTTAAAGGAGCCATCACCTTCCAACAGAATTCTGGGCTGGAGACCAAACCTTTGACATGTCACCTTTCAGGGGACATTCTCATATAAAGTTTGGGATACTCATAGCAACTTCATTCATGATAATAAAAATCTCAAAACATTATATGCTCAACAGAAGAAAAGTGAAATAAATGAGTAGTTATGCATGCACTAAACCGGAACAAATTTCTTATGTACAGAATTTAGATAAATCTCTACAAAATTATGTTCAATGAGAAAGAACCAAGCAAAAAAAAAAAAAGGTAACATATTGTATGACTCCATAATCATTTTTAAATGATAAAAGTTTAAAAATGGAGAAGAAATTAGTGGTTGACCAGAGTTAGGTAAAGGAAAGGAAGTTGGTTTGACAATACAAGAGCAGCAAGAAAGATCCTCAGGGTCTCTACTGTGGTAGAGAGTACATAAACCTACACCTGCAGGTGGATGGCACAGAACACACAAATGGATATATGCATTCACTGTACAAACATGCAAAAGACTGGTAGATGATATGTCAACATACTAGCTTTGATACTTTATTATAATTTTATAAAATACTACCATTGAAGCAGACTAGGCTATGTGAGCTCTTTCTTTACTATTTCTTACAAATGCATGTAAAATTACTATTATGTCATTAATATTTTAAATTAAGAAGTTATTGTTTAAATAAGATACAAACTATCCAGAAAGAAGAACTTCTTTTTTATTGACAGAAAAAAAAAACAAAAAAAAAAACGCTTAACCATAATGCCTTAAGTAAAAACACAAGGACATGTAAGAAAGACTATCGCTGTAAGGAAAACGGGATATACAGAAAAGCTCTGGCTGGCCTATCAAAGAATCAGTAACAGCTTAATGGTTGCCTCTCAGAGGGAACCAGACAAGGGACAGAAGTGATACTCCACAGAAGTATACTTAAGATGTTTAGAATTTTGAGCTGTGAGCATGTATTCCCTATGCCTCCAAAGGCACAAATAAATTTTAAGACAGAGTTATTCCTATCAAGAGAGAGTTATTACTAAAAAAATTAGTAAGCCTGAAGATGGAAAAATAACACAGAGAATCAATCAACTAATGCTACGTCTTTCTTAATAGTTCCCTAAGATAGCTGCATGGATAGACTCAGAATTACGTAAAAGTATTACCAACATCAGGAGAGGCAACATGAGTCACAAACAGGGAGAAATAACTAACTCTATAGAGCAGTTATTCCTTGTGTTAGTGGAATAGTTCAAGCATCTAGGGCTACAAAAAGTTAGACATCAGGGAGATTTGGAAAGGTTGAGGCAAAAGGAAAGCTTCCTACAGTCAATGGGATGGCTTTGATCTTGGAGTTCAAAAAGAATTTGAGTACGAAAAAGCTTAGGTATTGAAAAATACCTAAGTGATCTAAGAACAGAGGTGAAATATTTTCATAGGGCATGTTTAAATTATTGAAGGCTAACAAACTCCCTCAAAATGTGCAATAATATTTTGTTGATATATAAACTAAAAATTAGAGATATTATATAAGATTCCAATGTCTATGTTTTATAAGCAAAAGAGAACAAAGAAGCATGTAGGGGTCCTTACTTCTAACGATTCATTCATTTCACTCTACCTGAAAAAATAAACCATCAGATGACTAATGTAATACAGATATACTAGCCTTTATGTGCAGCCCTGTCAAGGGCAACTCCACCAGAAATGAAAGTGTTCACCCAAAACACAGAAAATAACTACATCTTTGTGTGTTCATCACTCTTCCATTGCTGGGAACAAGGACTTGGCATATGTGTCTTAGAAAAGAAGACATTTACTTTGGCTCATGGTTTCAGAAGCTTGAGTTCATGGACAGGTGGCACCAAAGTAGAAACATCATGGTGGAAGGAAGTGCTGAAGAAAGCGTTTCATCCCATGATAGCAGAGAGACAGGGAAGGACCAGAGCAAACACTATTCCTCCAAGTGCAACCCCCAGTGACCCACTCTTCCAACCAGGCCCCACTTCCTAACACCATGTAGTATATTGAATGTATGGGGGGATAATCTTCTGATGTATACAGCATTTTCATGATCCAATCATCTTCCAAAAGCCTCTCCATAGAACATCTGGAACTTCGGGGGAGGGGCGTTATAGATTTAAATGGCAATACTTCTGTCTGGTTTTAGATATATCAGCAAGGAAGAAGTATAGAATAACTTCTACTGTACCACTATCATATGCCAGTCATTGTGTTCGAGGATTTTTGCAAATTTGCTCATTTATCCTCATCATTACATCACGATGTCAATATGTTCAATCCTGATGTTACTTGAAGCAAATCACATGACCCAGTTCACAAAGCTGTGACCTTCTGACTGAGCAGATTGTAAACGAGACCTGGCCTGTCAACCAGATGCAGCTCAATCTCCAACACTCCTTCTCCTTTGCTTGGTGTTACTTCTTACCAAAGATACTAATATACTACCTTGTACTTTGTGAAATAAATAAATATTTGGCCTGGAATGGTAAGACATTTATAGTGGCAACTATTCCATAATTATTTGTTACTTTTGATTTCCTTTTTTGATCTTCTAATCAAAGAAACATAGTTTTTGATTAAAAAAATGCAATCAATGTGTTCTGCTACTGGTTAGAATCTATTTTATTCCTACAGACTCACAAAGGCAGTCCATAAACATTGTACCTGGAAGGATACAAAGCTACAGACCAGGTTGTCTAATGAGGTCATTTCATACATGAGGAAACTGAAGCGCACAGAAGTACTTCCTTAGAGTTCTATTAGTTAAAGATCAAAGATAAAGGACCAGTGGGCATGTCTCCTGGTCCTCAACTTTAAAGAGGAATCTCAACTAGCAAAACGCAGCAGAAACATCAAACCAAACCCTGAATCATCTGGACTCTACCAAACCAAGCTGTTGAGGCAGCCCAAAGTGAAAAGGATGGAGAAAGAAATATTTTAAGCAAGAGCCTCAATATAATTGCGATTTACAGATCACAACAGACAAAAATAGATCTTCATTCACCATCTAAAACCAAGTCAGATATCTCAAAGGGACACACGTAAACACTCACACCACCACCTATGAAAACAAACTCCAAAAAATCAATTCCATTTTATGTGTCTGAATCTTGGGAAATATATATCTATCTATCTATCTATCTATATATATATATATATATATATATATATATATATATATATATCATTCCTCTGAGATCATGATTTTGGTTTTGAATAAGACTTATAAAAGCAGCGATTAGTCAGACTGAGACATGAGGTCATACAGCGCCATCGCTAGCAGAGAGTACAGACTTCATTTAGCACAAGCATTTAGTTAAGACCATTCTTTCATTCTGCAAACAAAGAAACAAGGACTCAGAACAAAACAAACATTCCCAGGTCGATCGATTTCTATTGAGATCAAGAGTAAGAGTCATGTCAGCTAATTCTTGAAAGATAAGAGCACAGACTTTGGAAAGAAACAACATGTGTCCCAGTCCTAACACTACTACTTACTATCTGTATGACAATCACAGAAACATCTGTTGGCTAATATGCACCTCTTCCAAATCTCCATCGCCTTTTGCTGCCTCTACAGAATAGAGCCAAAAACTTGCTTTCCCAATGATACAGGACCTCCAAGTGACACAAGAGAAATAACTGAACTCTCAACCTATTTGATGTCAGGTACACAAAATTTGTGTTCCCTGAAATCAAAAATGAATTCAAGAGAACAGTAGAAGATAACAGTAGAGAATATTTCTTGAGAGGGTAAGATATAGCTCCTGAGAGAGACAGAAAGGGGCACAAGTGGGTTACCAGGGGACCCATTTCACAAGGGAAGTTCTACAGAGACAAATCATGAGGTGGGTACAATGAGGGACAAAACGATGATCAACCAATAAGATAATAAGTATAGCTGCTTAGGTAATACTGATCCAATGGGGAAGCAAGGCACGTAACAAGGATATAGAAAGAACAAAGAAAATTTTTAAGAAAGGATGGAGCTGGAAGTCTTGGTCCCCAGCAGGGTGACTGATGTCTGTCTCGGCAATATTGAGCGAGGAGTTACCACTCAGCCCACGGGGAAGCATGCATGCCTGGTCATTTCTTCTTCATCTTGCAACCTGGCCTCCACCAGAGGCGCCTCCAGCCACAGTGGGGATGTGTTTTCATCTTTTGCACTGATTCTCTCTATAGGGCCCAGCGCTATAGAGTATTTCCAACTAACAGCTATCTATAATACCAACCTTCATTGCAGCTAGGGGTAGTCAAATAATAAAACTCTGGCCAAAAAGGCACAAATAAAACTCACTTAGCAGACAGAAGGCCCACAGGCAGGGTGGAGAATGCAGTCCTCAGCTTCTTGATTCCCTTTCTGAACATAAACTCCAAGCGAGCACTTCAGCCACAGCCAATTTTTAATTGAAATCTTTATTGATACATTACACATACACATCAAGATTGCACTCAACAATGAGGATTTGTACCAGTATATGACACAACTTAATTCTCATTTTTTTCCCATACCTCTACCTACCCTACCACCCCCATCCCCTACATACATAAACTTTGTTTCCTTTCTTTTTTGTTATAATCTCATTCTTTTTCCCCTTCAACCCATTTCGCTTTGAGTATTTTCTATTTCACAATATATAACATACATTCTAGAACTCATTTACATCTTCATTTTCTTATACCAGAGGAAAAATATGATATTTACACATCTATGACCTATTTATTTCACTTAAGAGGATGTCCTCAAGCTACATCCATTTAAGTATAAATGATTCAAACTTATCATTTTTTATGGCAGAGTAATACTCCATTCTGTAGAAGAACCACAACTTTTTTATCCAGTCTTCAGTTGATGGACATTTGGGTTGTTTCCAAGATTTAGCAGTCACAAAGTGAGCTGCTATAAACATGGGTGCATTTATTCATTTCTTCTACCAGTTCTCATGGTATAGAGGATCTGTTCATGAAATCTTTCCCTAAACCATTGTCTTCAAGAGTTTTACCTTACCTGTTTTGTAGCAGGTTTAGTGTGTCTCTTTTAATATTTAGGTTCCTAATCCACTTTGATTTTAATTTAGAGAATTACAGGCCAATCTCCTTAATGAACACTGATGCAAAAATCTTCAATAAGATACTGGCTAATAGAATACAGAGAGTCATCAAGAAGATCATACACCCTGACCAAGTTGGATTCATCCCACGGATGTAAGAATGGTTCAGTGTACATAAATCAATAAGTGTAATACACTACATTAACAGACTCAAGGACAAAAACCATATGGTCGTCTCAATAGATGCAGAAAAAGCATTTGACAAAATCCAACACCCATTTACGATCAAAACCCTGCAGAAGATTGGAATAAGTGGTCTGTATCTCAAATAAATAAAAGCTATTTATGAGAAACCAACTGCCAGCATCACCCTAAATGGTCTAAAACTGAAACCTTTTCCACTCAAATCAGGTACAAGACAAGGATGTCCACCTTCACCACTACTGTTCAATATTGTGCTGGAAACATTAGCCACAGTAATTAGGCAAGACAAAGAAATAAAAGGAATAAAAATAGAAAAGGAAGAAATTAAACTGTCATTATTTGCTGATGACATGATACTCTATCTAGAGGATCCTAAAAACTCAACCAAGAGACTGCTAGACCTAATCGCCAAATTTAGTAGTGTAACTGGATACAAGGTTAATGTTCAAAAATCATTAGCCTTTATATACACAAACAACAGATTCACTGACCGAGAAATTGGGGAATCAATCCCCTTCATAGTAGCATCCAGAAAAAAATGAAATATATAGGAATCAATCTTACAAAGGAAGTAAAAGATCTCTACTCTGAAAATTATAGCACTCTGAAAAAGGAGCTAGAAGAAGATATCAGAAAATGGAAAGACATCCCTTGTTCCTGGGTTGGAAGAATCAATATCATCAAAATGAGTATACTCCCACAACTATTATACAGATTCAACGCCAATCCCAATTGAACTCCCACCGGCATATTTCACAGATCTAGAGAAAATAATTCAAAAATTCATCTGGAATCACAAAAGACCTAGAATAGCAAAATCAATTCTAAGCAATAAGGACATGATAGAGGGATATTACGATCCCCAACTTGAACTATACTACAAAGCCACTGTGGTAAAAACCGCATGGTACTGGCAAAGCAACAGACCCGAGGACCAGTGGAGTAGGTTAGAAGATCCAGAAACAGCTCCAGACACACTAAGCTATCTCATTTTTGAC
>PVIR01025655.1:0-24601 GCA_004026965.1 Petromus typicus | reverse complement strand
CGCGGAGCCGGCCGCAAATGCCGCCCGCTCCGCCCCGTCCGGCCCCTACACCTCCCCTTCCCGGCCCCGCCCGCCCGGCTCCGGACAGGCCCCGGCCTCGGCCCCTCCCTCCGCAGCCCGCCCCGGCCCCCGCCCGCCCGTAACCGGTTGGCGAGAGCCTCGACCGGAGGGAGTACGCTGCCCAACGACCGCGGGGTCCGGGGTAACGGAGAGGGGCGGGCCCGAGGCTCCGGGGAGGAGGGCTCCGCGGCCCTCGAATGGGGCGGGGACGAGCTTTTAGGGAGCCGAAGGTACTTGAAAGATGGAGGGAAAGTCTGGAACTGCCGGGGCGCTGGCGTGGGGGAGGGGCGGCCAAGTTGGAGCGGACACCTCGGTCTCCATCTGGACGACTCCCGCCAGCGGAAACTAGAGCCGACAGCTCGGAGGGCTGAGCGGGCCGCTCCGGGGAAGCCGCGGAGTCGAGAACAGTTCGCGACAGCTGTTCCTACCCTCCAACACCCCCACATACACGCGCCAACTGCGAGTAGCTCGAGGTCCAGCCGCAAGACTCAAACTCAGCAGCGAAAAAAGTTCGGTGCAGAGAGCGACACTTACCAGCACCGTTGCGGGGAGCGCGGAGGGGGCTCGAGAGGCTGAGAGCGGGCTTGGGGAGTGGGGAGGCAGCTCGACACCGCTCCACCAGTCTGCATCGACGGATCGGTCCGGCTGCGGGACTCCGCCCGCCCGGAGCTGGGGCTGGGGCCGCCCCCTCCGGGTGAACCCGCCAGAGCTGCAAGAGGGGAGAGGAGGTGGAGCCCTGGACTGGAGAGGGAGGGACTGGGAACCCGAGCGGGAGATTAACTCCTCGAGTGAGTGGATCTCGAGAGACGCGGTTGTTGGACCCACCCACTCTCACCACCGCTATGACCGCTCGCGCTGATGTGCGAGGCTTCGAGGGGAGCATAGTGAAGACTGTGGAGCCGGGATCTGACTGTAAAGTGTGTTCTGGGAATGAGAACTAACGGAAAGTGGACCTCACCTGCCACAAGTGGCCCTCAAGCCCCTACCCCAAATAGAGAAACTGTCACCAGAGATCCTACCTTGATGTAGCTAAAAGTGAACAGAGGGAAGGCTTTCTTACGCTCGCGCGGAACACACACACACACACACACACACACACACACACACGCACAATAAAGATCTGGTCTCTGAATTGCCCGCTCTCTTTTTTTCAAAGACTTGGGCCATTCAGCACCTTGCCTCACTTGCAGGTCTCCAAGCAAATCTGTTTCTGTATTCAGAGATACAACTTTAGAGTATATACTTGACCACTGAACAGGAACTGCTAGGTGTTAAGGACGTAAATGCTTTGCAAAAGCTCTGTCTAGCAGCAAAGACATGTTAAACCTATACCAGCATGCAAAATACAATGCTTTCATAAATACCAGTAATTATCCTGCCATTAGGTTTAAACCTCCAGTATGATTCTTCCTAAAAGCCGAACCTAGGCCAGAAGACTGAAGGTGCTGCCACTATTCCTAGTACCTGCTGAGCCAAACAATGTCCAAATACTCTATAGGGCTTTTTTCTGGGGAAGATGGCCACCTTCTCCGGGCAGGTTCTCTCCTCGCTACTTAAGGCTGCCTGAACCTGTAGGCCGATAAGCTAATTTGTTTTTGGTTTGGTTTGAGACGGTCTCACTTTGTAGTTTAGGCAGGTTTAAACTCACTAGCCCAGCCTGGCCTTGAACTTGAAGTAGTCCTCCCACCTCAGCCTCCTGAGTGCTGGAGTTACAGGCGTGGCTAAGTATTTGGTTTTAAATCCCAGCTGCTCCTTTTAACACTTGACTTTTATCAGTCTCTGAACTCCTGCTGTGTCGATGTTTTGTCCTCTAGATCAAAAGTTACAATGGATTCGTTGTTTTCTAGACTCGCCTGGTAGTTGCTAGGGAGGGGAGGAGGAGGAGGATGGTGGAGCACACCTGTAATCCCAGCACTTGGCAGGCTGAGGCAGGAAGATCACAGTGAGTTTGAGGCCAGCCGGGATTATATAGTTTTCAGGGCCAGCTGAACAAAAAGAAAACCTGCCTCAATAAAACAAAAAAAAAACTGTGAAGTTGGAACTGCGAGTGTAGCTCAGCAGTAGTATTTGTGCTTAACGTGCATAGGCCCTGAACTCATTCCCCAGCACCCACATATACAAACACAAAGTTACTTTGAAATTATAAATTATGGCATTTTACAGGGTAACAGAAACAAGGAACCATGCTCCATACAAGTTCCACAAGACGAGAATCTTTTCTGTGCTGTTCATACTCTACCCCCGGTATCTGGTACATAGTAGACTCCTTACGTATCTGTATAATAAATTAATGTTACCAAGCAAAGGAAGGAAACCAAGTTCCCGCCCGAGAGCGTTTGGAAACAGTCTGAATGAAGCCGGTGGCTGCCAAGCTTCACCTCTTTCCACCCACACGTTCCCACCATCTTGAGCCCCCAGGAGGAGGGGAAAGCCAAGCCAGAATAAATTCCTACAAAGTCCTGTTACCCAGATAGCCCGGGAAGAACAGAAGGGATATTGGGATCAGAGTTCCTTTGGAGGAAAAAATTATATCAAAGGATAAATCAGGGTCTGTAGTTGGGATAACAGTTTATGAGATTGTATGGAAGATGATTTTGGAAAACGGGCTGGGTAGGTTCCACTCCCACGGCTCAGCCACCCTGGGATCTGAGTCCACGAGTCCCCGAGGAAGCCAGAAGCTGGCCTTCCATTCCCAGAAGCCAAGTGATCTCCCGCCCTCTGCAGTTTCTCCATTTTCCCCAGCCCACACTCTGCGCATAGTGTAGGAACCTAAGTCCTTTGGTATTCTTTGCTAGCTCACAGAAGGAGGAAAAGAGAAATGGCTCGAACCCTTCTGAGGCTCCTCTCCCGGCAGCTGCAGTACTTCTTCCCTTCCCCAAGAGTCCCCCCCGTCTCCAGTCCCTTAGCCTCAGCGGGCCTGTACCCTCCAACAAGCCCCTTCCCTGGAACTGACTTGCGTATTTCAGATGTTCTTTTTCCCCTCCACCAAACTCTGGAGCCAGCCTCTGCGGCCACCCCCACACCTCCGCTTTCATTCCCTCTGCACTCTCAACTTAGAACCTATCTCTGAATTTCTGACCAAAGACCCAGCAGAGGACAGGCGGAGAGAAGGGCAGAGAGGGGAGGAACTTGCCCACCTAGCAGCCTGGCTTGGGGAGGGGCAGGAAGAGGCGGAGGCCTGGGAAATGACAAAGAGATACATTCTTTTGGTCCCAGAATAGAAACAATGGCAAGAAGCAACCTCCAGGTATCTTTCTCAGGAGTCAAGGGGACTGTTTGATTTGGTTTTTTGAGACAGGGTCTCACTATGTGCTGCAGGCTGTCTTGAACTTGCTTGTATCTGGCCTCAAATTGACAGCAGTCCACCTGCTTCAACTCGGAAGGGCTGGGATTACAGACTGCACTGCCACACCGCTTTCAACCCTCGATTTGAGACAAAAATGCCAATCATTGTTCCACTGCAAATGGTGGTGGTCCACGCCCCTAATCCCAGCATTTGGGAGGCTGAGGGGGAGGACTGCCATGATTTTATGGTCAGCCTAAACTGCATAACAAGACCCTCTCAAAAAAGAAAAATCACTTAACACGTTATTGTACCTTGAATATTTTGAAGATAATCCAAGTTTCTCAACTCTTCTTTGAAAAGATCTTACCTGTGGGCTGAGGATTTAGTTCAGTGGCTCCTGCATCTGCCTTGCAAGCACAAGGTCCCGAGTTCCATCTGGTAACCATATACAACAATGCTGGACATGGTGACTCACGCCCACCAGCAATCATTACCACACACCACAATGCCAGGCATGATGGCTCTGGGAGGCAGAGGCAGGAGGATTGCTGTGAGTTCAAGGCTTGTCTGGGCTATATAATGAGCTCATGGCCAGCCTAAACTACAAAATGTGAGACTGTCTCAAAAAAAAGAAATCATACCCCTCCCTCAGCCCAAAGACTCCCTGAATCAAAGGAGCAATAAATTCTGACTTCTTAGAGCAGGACCTATTCAAATGTCATATAATTTTCTATTGTGTTGCTATTCAATTTTTGTGAGCTTATATACTAGTTTATGGGTAGATATGAGACTTTAGGGGTTCTGGGGGAAAGAGGGGAGCTTAATGTGGGAATGAGATTCTTATCCAACAGGTTAGACTCTTTGTAGGGATCAGAGATGAACAAAGGGAAACTGACTGGTGTTTCTTTCTAGAACTTCTAAAAACAAAAAAGACAGAGGCAGGGCCCAGTGGAAGATGCTACAGCATGAGGGAGAACGTTCTGTACCTTTAAGAATAAAACAGGGAGTTATGGAAAGGTGGGGCAAAGGAGATAGAGTATGGGTTCAGGAAGTGGAGAAAAAGGTTGGTCAGGACAGGAAACAAAAAAAGCCAGGTGTAGTGACGCACACCTGTAATCCCAACACTAGCTCAGAGAGGCGCAGCAACTTGATGAGAACCGGTCTCAAAATAGCAGACAGGTGGATGGACAAACTCAAGATGCAGTTTAGTGCAAAAGCCCTGGGTTCACTCCCCAGCAGCAGCAGGGGAAGGGTAGAAAAAGACATTTGAGAAAGGATGTCAAATCCCATTTTCACTGAGGGTTTGAGAGGTTAATATGGTCAACGTGATTGGCGTGAGAGATGCCCACAAGATGAGTAATGCACACTTCTGGGCAAGGCTGGCTGTTCCCTGGGGATGGGGCCTTTGGGACTCTCTCTGGGCCCTGGCCTTCTTCTGTAGCTCTTCCCCTGCTCTCCAGTTCCTTGGTGCTCCAAGCTGAGCAGCTCACCTCTTGGTTACCTCTGTGAGGTTTCTGCATTTGTAGCTAGCCCAAGCTGGGCTCAAGCTCTGACACGAGGAGCCAGAGATAATAATTTCCTTTTTTTTTTTTTTTAGGTTTTTTGAGACAGGGTCTTGCTTTGTAGTTCAGGCTGGCCCTGAGCTCAGCCTCCAACTCACATCACAGCAATCCTCCTGCTTCTGCCTCCCCAGTGCTGGGATTACAGGCGTGAGCCACCACTCCCAGCACTGTGGTGTGTGGTACTGGTTGCTGCTGGGCGTGAGTCTCCATGCCCAGTATTGTATACTGGTTGCTGAGGATCGAACCCGGGTCCTTGGGCTTGCAAGACAGGCACTGGAACCTCTGAGCTAAATCCTAATCATCTCCTTCTTTGAGTGTCAGGTATTTTGTCCCAGCAATGGAAAGCTGACTAACACAGCACTGCTTTTCAAGTCGTGGGTCTTGACCCTCTAACCAATGGAATGTGACCAACAGTTTTTCCGTACAGAACGAGAGAATAGAGAAGAATAGTAAAGCAAGCATTATTTTTGTATCATTTCAAGTATGTACACACAGGTTGTAAAATGTGTGTCATATCATTGATCATAAAGAGTAAAAGCTGTTGTGTATGATGAAAAAGGAATAATTGCCAAAACTCAGAGGCATCCAGTAGTGAATGGACAAATAAAGCCTCTTACATTATTCTTACATTATTCAGTGCTAAAAGAAATGAGCTATCAGGCCAAAGATTTAGCTCAGTGGTTCTGGTATTTGCCTGGCAAGTGCAAGGTCCTGAATTCAGTTCCTGGTACCACATACCACAAAGGCTGGGCGTGGTGGCTCACACCTGTAATCCCAGCACTGGGGAGGCAGAGGCAGGAGGATTGTTATGAGTTCAAGGCTAGCCTGGGCTACATAGTGAGCTCAGGGCCAGTCTGAATTACAAAGGGAGACCCTGTCTCAAAAAAAAAAAATGAGCCATCAAGTCATGAAAAGTTATGGAGGAATCATATATTACTGAGTTAAAGGAGTCAATCTGAAGAGGTTCACACTATGTGATTCCAACTACACAGCAAAAAGTCAGTCCTTTCCAGGAAAGGGGAGAAGGGTGAGCAGGCAGCATAGGGTCTGGGCAGCAGGACTGCTGCTCACGCTCTGGCGGCCTACATGTGCTAGGACACATCTGTCTACATGTGTGCGGGTCATACAACACGAGAGGGAGTTCCAGCGTGGGCTAAGGGCTCTGGCTGGTAATGATGAGTTGATGTAGCTCATCGGTTATAACAAACACAAAATTCTGGTGAGGCCATTGATCACGAAGGATGCCACGTGTGGCAGGGAAGGAGTGCATGGGAAATCTCTGTACCTTTTGCTCAGTTTTACTGAGAACTGGATTGAGCCCAGGGCCTTCACACCCAATTTTATCCCCACTCCATCCCGTACCCTCCACCCCCTTTTTAGAATTTTAAGACAAGTTTTCGTACGTCAATTAATCACCAGTGCCGGGTTTGAACTTTGGATCTTCTTGCCTCGGCCTCCCAGAGAATTGGGATTATAGTTGTACTCTACTACACCCCATTTAAAGTCTATTTTTTAAAACAAATTTTAAGTACAATGGAATGAATAAGAGAAAACAAAACAGTGACACCTCACACCATCCTGCTTCCGGCTTTATTGTCCATGGAGCTGGTCTCCGTCCACACCACTGGTCTCATCCCTGTTGATTCAGCGTCTAGGTTCTCAGGTCTTGGGTCCGTTTGCCAGGTCAAGCCCACCCGCACCCCTCGTGGCCAAACCCACCCACCCACCACAGCTTGATGGAGCCTCTACGAGCCCAGGATGTCTTATTCCCTGAAAGAAGAAATTCAAGAATGAAATGCACATCCTTGCACATGCTCGGTCTGCTGCTGCCTGTGTCCACACGCTAGAGACCCTCACCTTTCTGGACTGCAGAAGAAAACCACCTGCCCAGGAGTGGGAAACGAGGGAGAAACTCTGGAATTTGTTGAGCCCTGCCCTAGGGAACAGCTCTGTACCTCTATCCTGTCACTCGTGTGTGTGTGTGTGTGTGTGTGTGTGTGTGTGTGTGTGTGTGTGAGAGAGATACTGGGGATTGAACTCAGGGCCTTCACACTGGGCTACATGCCCAGCCCTTTTTACTTTTTTATTGTGAAAGATTTCAGTAAGTTGCTAAGCTTCGAGGCTGGGCCTCCCCTCTCCATCCTCCTGCCTCTCAGCCCACCCCCCACTGGTGTGCTGGGGTCACATGCGTGCCTGCGGCGCCCACGTCTTCACTCCTGTCGCTGACCTCAGGAGTCACCCACCGCCTCTTTCTGGGCTCCATATCATAAGTTACGCTCCACAGTCTCACTCTGCCCACTCGTGGGTCCTAACTCTCCCAGTGACGGCCCACGCAGGACATCCTCAGCTGACCTTAACTGGGATCTTCTGCCCCACAGGGCCCCTCTCGGGATAAAAGGAGATTCCAGTTCCCCCACGAGCCTCCTCTCCCAAGTCCTTTCTCTGAGCTCCACCCCTGCTCGCCCACAGCTCACAACAGAGAACTCTTGTTACCTCTGCGGGGACGCGCGAGGCTCACTCACTCCTCTTGCAGGCTGAGGATTCGAAGTAGGACATTGTACACATCCTGCTCCATGTAGCCCTGTGCACAGCAAGAATGACGTAAAAGGAGACGAGGAGGAGAAAGATGAAGAACAGGAGGCATGGGAGAGGTTCTGTGATACGGTGCCGCGATTCACTGTAACTCTTACAACTTGAGTTTTAAAGGTCTTAGCTTTTCCATGGCTGCTTCCCTATCCTCTCAAGAATATGATAATGGGATTAGGATGTAACTCAGCAGTACAGTTCCTGCCCGACAAGCACAAGGTCCTGAGTTCAATCCCCAGTACCAAAAAAAGAAGAAGATAACAACATCTACTCCTCAAGGTGGTGGAGCATATGAAGCAAAGCACCAAAGCCACAGCTGTTCCATATTTTAAGGGAAAAACCCACTCACCCACTACTCCCTGCTAATCCTTGGTTAGCACTGATCCTTGGTTAGTGCCCTGGAAGAAACCCAAGAAAGGATATAGGGGACAGCAAAAGACCTTGTGGTGCGTCAGGAAATGGAAAAAAGAGAGCAAACGCTCTCCCCTCTCACACTGGTGCACAAGCTGGGGCTCTGTCTACAGAGACCACAGAGCTGCCCCGGGTGCAGCTCTCTGAGAAAAGGCAAGTTCATACAAGAAGGAAAAGGGACTCCAAACACAACATCCCTCCCCCCATCCCCCACCCCCGCCCCCGGGTGAGCTGGATGTCTCATCCACTCCCAAACACCGCCTCGCTCACCTGAGCAGCATTCAGTAGATGATTCCTATAGGTGGCAATGATCTCTTCATTGTTCTTCTGGGAATCCTGGGAGTGAGCGTCAGGGGAGGGTCACACGCCTAGCCTCTCCTCACTCATCCGGTGTGCAGAGTGAAGTGAGGCAGTCAGCTTTACTCGGTGGTCCCTGGGCCCACACAGGCCCGGCCCTGGACCACCCGGCCTGCCCTCCCCACCTCCCAGAATGTCTCCCAAATGTCCACCACTTCCACTGCCCACCCTTTTTTCCAACAGAGGGCCCAAACACACCTGCAGCTGCAGTGCAAGGCGAGCATTTTCTCCCCGGATGGCTAGAACTTCCTCTGAAAGCTGCTCCAGCTTCTTCAACAATTCCTTGATCTGAGGCCAAAAGGAAAAAAAGGGGAACAGATGGAGCCCAAGTCATCTGCCCCCTCCAGACACCAGCCAGCGTCAAGGCCAGCTTCTTTGTGTTGGGTGATTGATACAGGCCAGCCCGGATTAATCCACGCATTGCCCCACTGTGTACTCAACACAGCCTTTCTCCTTAGGAGAAGTCAGTCCTTCTTGGAGGGAAGGATCATCTTCCACACTTACAGATAAGGAGCCTCAAGCTAATAATTTGTCAGAATAACGCATAATAAGTTCTGCAATTATGATTGGAGTCAAGATCTCTGATTCCATAAGCTAGGCCAGTGGTAGCTGTAAAAAGTCTGCCATCCCCGACCACATGCTCTTTCCATTCCTTTCTTTCTTTCCTTCTTTCTTTCTTGCTTCCTAACTCTGGACTCTTGTACTTCTGAGACTCGTACCAGAACCACTCAGCTAACTCCCCGGCCCCTTGGCCATATCTTCTTAACTCAGTACTGGTTCCTCACCCGCTTCCGGCTGTGACCCCTGAGGGGATGGAGACCAGTCCTAGATGCTTCCAAGGCAGAAGCATCAGGGCAGTTAATGACAGCTGGCAGAGCACACATGGTGCCGGCGAGAAGAAAACTGACACTTTTTAATGGAGAGCATTCTGCTGTTTTACACTCCCACTCATCAGGTTTCGGGCCAGATGGCCAAAGACGTTCCGGGTGCACTTCGCAGCCTGTCTCCTGGCCTTTAGCTAGTCATCCTCCTGCCTCAGCCTCTTGAGTGCTGTGATTATAGACATACACTACTACTCCAGGCTGCCATGGCTAGTTACCAGTACTTACCATTTGTTCAGAGTGTATTTAATATCTCATTTAATGTAATTCTCACAACTACTTCATAATTCGTCTCACTGGAGATGTGGAACAACTTTCCTAAGATCCTAAGAGACAACCAGTAAAGTTGTTTGTTTTGGTTTTGTCTTATGTAGTGCTAGGGATTGAACCCAGCGCCTTCACATATGCTAGGCAAGCACCTACCACAGATACACCCTCAACCTAAATTTTGTTTTATTTTATGTATGTTTTTTGAGAAAGACTCTTGCCGTATATATATATATATATATATGACTATATATATATATATGACTATATATATATATATGACTATATATATATATGACTATATATATATATGACTATATATATATATGACTATATATATATATGACTACATATATATATATATGACTATATATATATATGACTATATATATGACTATATATATATATATGACTATATATATATATATATATGACTATATATATATATATGACTATATATATATAGTCAGGCTAACCTTGAATTACGTAGTCCAGGTTGGCCCCAAACTCACAGCAATCCTCCTGCCTCAGCCTCCTGAATGATGGAATTGTGGGTGTGAGCCTGTACTTCACCTAGCTCTCTGCATAAATTTGTTTTGTTCATATATAAATATTTGCTAGTAAGGTTATTTGGAAAAGTTGAAAGGTGTAGGCTTCAAACAGGAGTAGTCAAGACATTATTTCCACTCCTTATTCTCAGCATAAATTTTAAAACTGAAACTCTATCCAGGCAATCTCGCATCTTTAACAACTGTGCTATATTTTCTTTTGTAATTTGTCTACTTGTATTTTCTTTTCCAGCAAGACACGAAAGTCTTCGTTTCTTTAACGCCACTCCATCTGATTTGTCTATTTTGGATAACATTCCTTCTGTTTATATGTACTCTAGACTAGGTAAAACCTCCTCTCTATATTTTTAACTGCTGTAAATTTGATCATGTACTCACATTTGTTAAGTTTGAATTCACTTCCCGGCTAGTTCTTGAACTACTAAATTATCTAGTAAATTATTTAGAATTTGTAAGATATAGAAATTTGTAGACTCAACAACTCGTTTTTTAAACAAGCATTAATTAACTCAGTATCTCAGAGTGGTTTTCAAAGTCGGCCCTTTGCTTTGGGGTCCTCTCAGCTAACAGAAATCTCTGGACCCCGTTCTGGAACGGAGGGGAGAAGAGCAGGTAGGGCTGGGTCTACCTGCCCATCACGAGGAACCACGACAACCCGCTCTGCTGTTAGGGCCTCTTAGGCTAAGACACTGAGTCACATGTTGCCAGGGGTGGTGGCGCCCACCTCTCACTCCAGCCCTCAAGATTGACTGAGGATCGCCAGCCTGGACCAAGTGAGACCCATCACCTGTCACCTCATGACTGGTAAACTGCGCCCTCGGTCCCCCTAGGGACCCCTGAGCACACTGCTTCTGGATTCTGGGTCCTTCCAATCTCAGTCCCCACCAATGACTAATCCTCCGGAACATAGATCTGGCCAACTAAAAGAAAGCACTAAAGGCAAAAATGCGCGGCCATGTTTGCAGAGCTGTCCCCGCCGCTCACCTTGGCCTCCTTGTCCCGACAGGCCTCGATGAGACGCTCCGTCTTCTCCTTGAGCAGCTCCGCCGTCTTCTCGAACTGCTCCGAGCGCCCGCGGAGCTCCCCGGCCTGGCGCTCCTGCTCGGCGGCCAAGGCGGCCAGGTCCTCGCTGCGACGGCGCTCCTCCGCCGCGGCCTCCCGCAGCCGCCCCATTTCCCGGCAGGCTGCATTGTACTTCTCCAGCACATCCTTCAGCTCCTGGCCCCACGCCTGCGCCTGAGCCACCAGCGAACCCCGAGTTTTCTCGTGCTGTCGGAGGCTGGTGGCCTCCCGAGCCCTCAGCTCCGCCACTTCCTCGGTGGCTTGGTAAAGCAGCTGCTTCAGCTTCGCGATCTCCTGGCTCTTCCCGCTCATGGTGGCCTGAACGGCCCGCAGCTCTTCCTCCAGTTTCCCCAGGTCTTGCTCCAGGGCCGCCACGTGGGGGGAGCCCGGAGCCTTTGAGAAGGCCCCGGACTCCCCACCCGGGGCTCCCGATGCCCGCAGTCGCTGGTTTTCCTCCTCCAGCCCGGCCAACGCCCGCTGGGCCTCGCGGTGCCTGTCCGCCAGCGCGCTGACACAGGCCTGCAGCTCCTCCAGGGGCTCCGCCGCAGGGCTCTGGCAGCGCCCTTGGCCTACCAGGTCCGGGGGAAGGCAGTCCCACAGCCCCCGCAGCCCGCTGCTCTGGGCGGCCAGGCGCTTGCGCAGCTTTTCCGTCGCCTCCTTCTCCACGGCCAGTTCATCGGTCAGCAGCCCCACACTCCTCTGCAAGTGCTGGAGCTGGACCTGCGCCTCGGGCTTGGGCACAAACTCGTGTTGGAGCCGCTGGCTCAGAGACTGCAGCTCCCCTTGCAAGCGCTGCCGCTCCCGGCCCAGCTCCCCCAGCTCCTCCAGCAAGTTGTTGTTGCTCAGTCTCAGCGCTGACACCTCCTTCTCCAGCTGTCCCTTAGCCCAGGCCCCTCCTGGGCACTGCTCTCCAGGGGCCCCTAGAGGCTCTCCACGGGCCCCGTGGGTCCGCTTCTCCTTCTCAACACGCTCTCTGATGCAGCCCGGGGCTACCTTTGTGGCTCTGGCCCTGGACTCCTGGTCAGGGACCGAAGGCTTCTCCTGCAGTCCTGCCTTTGCCCGATCCAGCCTCACCAGCACTTGCTCCAGCCGGGCCTCCATCTTCTCCCAGGCAGCTGCCGCAGCCTCTGCCCGGGGAGTACCCAGGGCTCCCTCCAGGACTGGTCTTGACAAAGCCCCTCGAGCGGCATCCTTTTCTCGCCACACTGCAGCCAGTTCCTCCCTGAGCTGTAGCAGGAGCTGGGTCATGGCTGCTGTGCCCCCTGGCTCAGCCCCTGTATCTGTTGCTTCGAGCTCTGAGGCCTGAGGCTTCTCTTTCTGGTCAGCACGCTGCTGGGGGACAAGGGTCTGCTTCCCACCTGTCAGCTGCTGTCCTGTGGCCTTCCTAGCCGCCTCAGACCTGGGGCTCTGGAGTGGTCCCCGTTCTTCCAGTTGGGGCTCCCCGTGGATCTCACGCTGTGCCTCTCTGGGGGCTGACTCCTCAGCCTTCTTGTCCTCTTGGTGGACTATGGCTGCAGCCTGCTGCTGCCGCTTTAGTTCTTGTATTCGCTCAGCCAGCAGGCCCAGGGGACAACCCTGCTCCATGCCATCCCCGCCAGGCCGCAGTCCAGAGCCCTGGCCTCCTGGAGCTCTGGACTCTTGGGATAGGAGGAGCCCCAGCTCCTGCACCTGCTCTCGAATCTGGCTCTCCAGGCCCACAAAGGCTGCAGCCTGGGCCTGACACTCTTCTGTCTTTCGAACTAGCTCCCGTTCCAACTGAGAGACTTTCTTCCGCTCTTCTTCAAACTTCCACCTCCATTCTTCTGAACATGGCTCTTCATCTTCCTCATCCTCCTGCTCCTCCTCAGGCTCTGCCCTCCATGGGCTCTGAGGTGGAGAGCCCACGTGGGGCTCGGACGGTGAGGCCTACGGTGACACAACAGAACAGAATCAGGCTGTACGCTAACCTCACTTCAGCCGGCCTTTCTGCTCAGTGAGTATTTTGATGCCCCAGGGGCCAGTTGGAGGTGGTTCCAGTGAAATAGCCTGGAGTGAGTAGGAAGCAAAGAGGGAGACAATTAGAGTCTTACCTGGGATACAAGATCTGGGTGTTGAACTAGCCTCTGACCTATAAGAAAAGACATGGACAAATGAAAGAGAAGACAGGCCCCATGGACTTCTAGCCCACACACTGACTCCAGACTTTCCCTGAGAGGCGTGGCTTCACATGGTGGTAACTTCGCCACACATCTTCCTGGCGCCAGGAGCCACGCTTGTTCGGTAAATCCCCAGCTATATAGCAACACAGGTGTCCTATCCCAGAGGTGTGGCTGTTCTCATTTTGTTGGCTATGCATTTTTGGTCACTTTTTCAAGCACTGGGGCATCTGTGGTGGACACAACAGACGTGGCCTGTCACCTGAGGGTCTTATGGTCTAGTAAGAAAGACAGAGTGACCAAGAAATCACACAGATGGTAGACAGTCGTGACTCCTAAATTCTGTCAGTATCACCCTCAGTGAGAGATGAGGCTGCAGGAAGGAATTTTGAGACCACGCTTTTGGGAATTTGAGGTCATCTCAGAGTAGCAGTAATAAATAAACTCAACTAAGATGACAATCATTTGTCCCATGGAATACTTCAGAAGATATGGGATACTAGTTTTTGCTTTTTGTTTGGCACTACCAGAGATTTAACTCTGGGCTTCACACATGCCAGATAAGCATTTCCCCTGCAATTTTATATGATTGTATTTGTTGGTGCTAAGGACTGAACCTGGGGATTTTACACTAAGCTACATCCTGAGCCCTCCCTTCCTCCCCCTAGTTTTACTTTTGAGATTGGATCTAAGTCACTAAGTTGCCCAGGCTGAACTAAAACTTTCCATCCTCCTGCCCCAGCCTCTTAGAGTACTGAGATTACAGGCATGCATCACCATACCTAATTCCTTTTTATTCTGAGACAGGGTCTCACTAAGTTTCCCAGACTGGACTTGAACCTGTAATTCTTTGGCTTCTGCGTCCTGAGTAGGAGTGAAGGAAGCTTTGAGGAGAGTCTCAGAATTACAAGAGCCTTTACCTCCTCTCCGCCGTCGGTTCAGGGCCTGCTGTAGGAGTGTGCACAGGGCCTCGTCTTGCGTGCGCAGAGCATAATGCAGAGCACCATGCCCCCTGTTGTCCACGGCCCCGGCGTCTGCTCCGTGGCTCAGAAGCAGTTCGGCCACCTCTGCACTGCCTTTCTCACAGGCCAGAATTAGGGCTGATCTGTGGGTGGAGACAAATCGGGGCAGAGGCTTTCCTCATGCCATCCAGGAAGTCTCCTTCTAGAAGTTCCGCCTGGGAGGCAAGCTCTTCCTCAGTGGAGTGAGGACCACAGATCAACAGTGGCCAGTGATACAGCATTGGACTAAAAGAACTTTTCAAATCTCATTCCTTGGAGCATCAGAGAGAGGGGGAGCCATGGAAAGGGCTCCAGTTTTAATCTGCTTTATATAGTACCAAGGCTGTACATCCATTTTTTTTTTTTAAGGATTTTTCAGACAGGGTCTTGCTTTGTGATTCAGGCTGGCCCTGAGCTCAGCCTCAAACTCACATCACAGCAATCCTCCTGCCTCTGCCTCCCGAGTGCTGGGATGACAGGCATGAGCAACCACACCCAGCACTCTGGTATGTGGTCCTGGTTGCTGCTGGGCGTGAGTCTCCATACCCAGTATGGTATGTGATTGCTGGGGATCGAACCCAGGTCCTTGCGCTTATAAGACAGGCGCCGGAACCACTGAGCTAACTCCCCAGCCCCACGTATATCCATTTTTATTGGGAAAAATGCTCTCATTGTTTAGGGGTAGCTTGAAAAGCAGGAAATTAAGCCAATAGCCCCCGAGATATCCATTCCTCTTCCAGGGCCATGTATGCGAGGAAGATGCCCAGCAGCAGGCAAAGGCCTTCTGCAGCCCCACGGGGAAGGAAGGAAGGTCTCCATGAACAGAGACCAGCCTTCCCTCTTCTTCAGCACACACACAAATGCACACACACATATATGTTTGTGCACTGGCTCATTTGTATATTGGTCAAGGTCTGGAAATTGGGGTGCAGAGATGGGGAGGGCTCACTTGTCATCCTTGTCTGTGACATTAACTCGGGCGCCTCTCTGCAGCAGCTGTGAGCAGATAGCTGCATGACCGCCCAGCGACGCAATCATTAGGGGTGTCCGTCCATCCTGCACAGGTTGTGGGAAGGGAGTTTGGAAGGGGGTTTATGAGGATCCAGGAGAACCAAGAACTTGACACAACCCTAACTCTCCCCTCCTCATACCCTCGTGGGAGAAAAAAGGCCCATCTCTTAAACCTAAATAATCCTTTCTGGAAGATTAGAAGCTCTCCAAAAGACAAGACTTAACTTCTCTGTGAGGGAGGAGAAAGAGTAGAATAGTATTGTATAACCTTAGGTAAAGGAATTTGGCCAATCAAACTCAAGAGGCCCGTTAACCTCCCAGGTACAACAGGGTCCACCTGATCACCTGATACTCACATTGTCCAGCACATCGAGGAAGGCTTCATGGTCACACAGCAGCAGCACACTTGAGGCACATCCGGAAGATGCTGGGGAGGGTGGAGAGGTGGTTGAGTTGTAGGGAAGTGTGAAAGACATCTACTTAGACAATGGCCATTTTGACCGGTGGCCCTGGCTGCCCTGCCCTGCCCCTTCCCCGCCTGCTCGCCCCAGACCCTGGGACGCACCTGCCCAGTGCAGTGGGCTTCGGTTTTCCGCATCCACAGCATCTTCGTTAGCACCATGCTGCAAGAGTCAAAGGGAAGCAGCGTGAAGCTTGGCACTAACATCTGACTCCACGCTCCTTATCAGGCCACTACTTCCGTGGTGAAGCGGGGAAGGACAGGGGACCTGTGGCTCTGGGGGAGGCTGCTTACCAGGCAAGCCCAGTCCATCCCTTACAGACGAGAGACAATCTTGAGTTCTAGCCCTCGTTCCCAAGAAAAGTCGGATTATAGAAAAAGCATGTTAAGGAAAATGGAGTCCCTAGCTGGTACTTCACAATAGTAATTGTGAGATTTGGAAAGAGTGAGTAAGAACAACACCTAGACAGCCATGTGCTCAATGGCCTGTTGAAGTAACTGCCTTTTATATTTCAGAGATTTATTTCTGATTTGTCTGCATCATTTTACGCGGATATTTCTCTTTAGGATTCTTGACTGTAAAGTCCTCAGAAACAGACAATAGGGCTCTGATTTAATTTAAACACTTCTGCCCTCCTCTGCCTGCCCACTGGCGTAAGAGACAGTGCCAGCAGAGAGCCCAACAGTCTCTGGTGGCTCCGCTCTGTGACTACCTTCACGGGTAGCAGTGAACATGGTGTCTTTTAAATGCAAGCAAGTGAGTGAATGATAGTGAATAAATAATCATGGAGGACAGAAACGGTACACTGGGCTAACTACTGCCTGTAAGTACAATACAAAGTTAGGAGGGTCTGGGCCTATTCCTACCCTTGCAGGAGTAGTGCCAAGGGGCTGCTCTCACCTGCAGCAGGACCTTGACGCACTGTGGCTGACAGGAGATAGTGGCCAGATGCAGGGCTGTGCTTCCTGGAAAGAGAAAGAGGGAGAGATGGAGGTGGGGTGGCCCCAGGCCTGCTGGTGACTCACAGGGAGGGAAGGCAAGAGAAGCACAGATAATCAGAGGGAGATTAGAGACAGAAGCTCTGGGCCACACAGGGCCAGAAATTCCTGTTCCCCTAGACCTGGTACCTGTGGTGGAGGTGAGAATGGAGGTGAGGTGTGCCCAGCTTGTGGGGAGGAAGGCCCATAGGGGGATGCTCGGCCAGGACTTACTGAGGAGAAAAGCAAGCGTGCTTGTAACTTCCGGCAAGGCCTGGCCGGCCCCGCAGCTGCTGTAGAGGGACAACAGGCCGCACAGGCCGAGCTCAGCGTAACTCACCGTCCTCGTTCTTGCTGTTGATGTCAGCCCCATTGGCAAGCAGTATACTCAGACACTCTGTCAGGCCTTTGGAGGCTGCCAGATGAAACCTGCCAGGATTACAGGTGAGAGGCAGAAAGATAAACGCACCAGGGGATGAATGGAGGGAGAATCTTCATAAGCATTGTTTGCTTATTATGCACCCTACTCCAAAGCCAGTCCTGAAGGCAGAGAAGAAAATCCCCAGCCTGACTTCCTGAGGAAGAGAGGGCCATATGGCCCATCGTCTAGTCAGAGGATGCTAGAAATAAGAGCTACAGGTTTCAAGGGATTCCAGACTATTGTGAGGGTATCCTGGGGATACTAATTACCTACCACTGAGCACAGAACGCCTAGTGGCACTGCAAGTGTCACAGAAAGAATTAGCCTGAATGGAGCAGACGGCTAGGCAACGGAAAGCTGATCTGGGCAGTGACGAGGGACAATTTTTTTATTATTATTGTTTTAATCACTCCCTCTAGCCCTGTGACTCCCATGGCTACCACTTCATTCTTAATTTCCCAGGCATACACACCCTCCTGCTTGTGCAACAAAGAAACCAGCATATTTGTCTGCTGTTTGTTTAATGAGCTGTACATTCTTCTCAAGTCAGTGTTATGATCAAAACATATTAAGATGCACGAATGAAAAAACCACCTTGAAACTCAATATTTTGTAAAATGAACAGGACCTGTTAACTGTTAGGACCTAACTAAAATACATGTAAAAAAAAAATCAGTGTGAGTTGTGAGCCAGACGGAGCTCAGGAATATCCCTTTCCTCACTTTGTGCAATATTTGAGATATGGCAAAAGTTTATCACTATTCTTGCTACTTCAAACACCAAAAAGGAGCAAGATGTGGTACAAACACCTGTAATCCCAGCACTCTGGGAAGGAGGAAGATCATGTGTTTAAAACCAGCTTTTGCAACTTAGTGACTTTGAGAGAACCTATGTCCAACAAAAGACAACACAAAGGACTTTGAAGTTACAGGCCTTTCCTGGACTTACATCACCATGGAGTTCAGAACTTTGCAAAGGAACACATACCAGGGGTGGGGTCAGGAGGACTTACGGGGACTGGCCATTTGAGTCGAGCTTGGTGGGTCGGGCAGACTTCCGAGAGGCCAAGGCAGCCACGCGTCCCACGTCCCCCCGCTGCACTGCCTCCAGCAGCTTCTGATCACGACGGTGCCATCTCTCCACCTGTCCAGAGCCACAAACTGTGTGAAATGGAGGAGGAAGGTGGTGTGGAGAAAGAAAAGGGTGAGGTAATTAGGTCCCAAGCAAGGGGGGAAAGCACATACACCTGTTTCACAAGGCGCTGAGCCTGGGTCATTTGGTCATTATGGAGGGCAGCTAATTACTATCCAGTTCATATGCTACCGACAGCCAGCCCTGGTGGTGCACACCTGTAATCCCAGCACTTGAGAGGCTGAGGCTGGAGTCGGAGGCCAACCTGGGCTACACATTGAGACCCTGTCTCAAAAAACCATATGTCACCATCTGCCAGCTCTGGGGCTAAAGGCGTCTAGCCACTGAATTAAAATTTATGACTGTCAAATATACAGTAATTCAAGTGTATTTTTATCATCATCATGATTATTATTGTTGTTAAGATGCCAAACTTAAAAAAAAATCATAGTAATACTCCTTTTCTTTTTGTTCTCGAGCTCTTACTAAAGCAAACTGAACCAACCCGCGCAGTCGTAACTGGGCTCATGCTACCTACCACCTCTCCTTGCTGCTCTACTTTTTGTCCTTAGTTAACTGTTTCAGAAGTAAATGAAGGCACCTGGCTGCAGGTCACAGGTAGGGGTCCAAATACCCAACCCTACCATATCTTCATATTGGCTTTGGGGGTCTAAAACCGGAGGGGAATCCCAGGGTGTCTTTTTTCCTGAGGCAGAAGAGAACTCCCCTCCTCGCCCTCCTCCCTTCTGGCTTCCCTGGCAGGGAGCAGCTGTTCCAGACAACAGCCACACCTGGACATTCATTGTTCTATCATTTTAGCTTGAGTTTTTTGGGTGGAGGAGTAATTATAATAATTGAAGCGTCACAGGACATGAAAAAGAGAGTTGTGTAAAAACACCCAGGACTGAAAGTGCAGAAAACCTGGTGGTCAGGGAGGAGAGGAGGAAAACGGAAGAATGCAAAGACCTATGGGATGTCATACTTCACCAGCTTGATGGAGTTTGGGACCTAGCTCAGCCATGTGACCCAGAACAAGTCATTACCTCTAACCCATTTCCACATCTCTAAAGTGAGTAATAATACTCATCACGTTATGACACTGCATAAGTAAGTATATATAAAATCTCTTTGTAAGTTGTAAAGTCATAGAAATGTATGACATACTTACAACAACACAGGAAGTAATGAGAAATTGGTGGTGACACATTATGTTTTATGAGGTATGATCTCAACAAATAAAGGGGTTATAAGAAGAGGTGAAGAAAAATGGGGTTTGTGGAAGCCCAGTAATTCATGGTCAAATATTGCTTATATAACCAGGGCAAGTTGTTAACTGATAATAGGAAAGATTTAAATACCCAAAACATAAACATATGTAGGGTAGATGGATGCTGAGGTTATACTCCTTTACAGGACTTGTAATTCTTCATGGTATTTCAAGGACTATTACTCCTAGACTCTCAATATCCCTGGAGAATTGTTGGGGCTGGTAGTATCTCTCTGACAGAAGAAGAAAGGGAAGCATGCTGAAGTTATGTAACCGTCCAGATCACAGAGGAGTGGTGATATTGGGATTAGAATCCAGACCACCTGGTGCCCAATCCTAATTTTTCATACCAGACCACACCACTAAAGATCTCTGGAAAGACATTTACTTTTATCCAGATAAAGTCTCAAACTGCCTCTAGGCTAAAACCACCCACCCATCTTCAGGTGCTACTCCCTGTAGGGAGAAGAGTCTCCAAACAAGCTAATTCTCAAAGGATAAAATAAGCAAAATGCCTCCTCCACATGAGAACACATTTCCTAGTGTTCCTCGGAAGCTGGGTCTCTCCCACTGGAAAAGAAAGATCTGGAACTTGCCTCCTTTGCAAAGAACTGCCACTGGCTAAACTGAGCCTAAAGTTCTCTTTTTAAAACCTTGATTCTAACTGGGTAGGTGGTGTATGCCTGTAATCCTAGCACTCTGGGAAGCTGAAGCAGGAGGATTGCAAATTGGAGCCCGTTCTGAGTAATTTAGTAAGATGCTGACTCAGAATGATAAGTGAAAAGAGCTGGGGATGCAGATCAGTGGAGGCCCTGGTTCAGTTCGGAAGAACTCCAAAAAACGTGCGACAACAACAAAATCTTTATTCTAACACTTTATGTCTTTGTGAATATTAACTTACAAAAGCTTTTTTTGAACCTCAGTTTCCTGATACAACAAAGCATTAAGCATCTAGCTGCATGTCAGTAATGTAGTAGCTACACAGACATCTTAGTTCCAGCTTTCATCTTCCAGGCTTTGTTGGGTACAATGGATAATCCTGGGCTCGAAATTCCCCAGCTCGGAGGAGGAGAAAGACAGTTGTGCTCGGATCAGTGGATGAGCACCAGCCAGGCTGTGCAGACAGTGAAAGTGCTTCTTGGCACAATGGATACAGCACCTTACTTCAAGAGAGCTCGAAATCACCCAGTTTCCTCTTTATGGTTTCGTGATTTGAAGAAGAGTGTAGAATGATAGGAACTCCTTCATAACAAACCCTCTGCACAGCTGAAGTTAAAGAAACAAGGGGGATACTGCCAAATTCCAAGATCCACAAAGGCACACATCTGTAAAATTCCAGCTACTCTCGAGGCTGAAGCAAGAGAACCAAAATTTAGAAGCCAGCTGGGCAATTTAGCAGGATCTTTTTCATCTCAAAGAAAAACATAAAAATAAAAAGCACTTGGGTTGTGGTAGGGCCTCTGCCTACTCACCTAGCCCTGGGTCCAATCTCTAACTTAAAAAAAAAAAAATCCAAGCTGTTAGGCACTTCAGCACCTTGAAAAGAAAATGCTGGCCTACCATCACAATTCCAAGGGAGTAATCGCCAAATTAATCAGAAGACTCAACCACAAGGATAAAGCTCCATTACTTGTAGGGCTGAGATTAAATGCCCTTTGGAGGGTAATTGCACTTTCCCCTATTTCTGGTGCGCACCTGCAAGCCTCCTATCAAGATGGAGGTGCACACTGACAGAGGGTGAGAGAGCCTGTGAGGGCTGCAGAATGGCGGAGTGGCAATCACATGCCTGCCTCGGGGGAACCAGACCTGACCTTGCCCATTTCAAGTGGAAGCTTTCCACGTCTCTCTACACGGATCCAGGACTAAGAGTTGAAAGCTATTTTTCTGGTTTGCTTCCACTTCTGACCTCGGCCAAGTAAGCTCACACGGTAAACAGTCTTGAAAAGTGGCATCCTCTACTTGCCTGATAATGCGAATGTAGGAGCTGGGTCTTGTATGCTTGTTGATAAACCTGAATGATAGGTAACACAGATTGATTCTGAAACGATCTCTTACCTAAGTCTAGGGGCACTGGATCTGGCCCAGCCTCAAGGGTGGGGACGGGGACAGGGAGACTCACTCTTCTAGCATGACTGGGAAGCCAGGAAGGCTGTCACGCTATTCTTGGACACACGGGTCCAAACTAGTGGGGAAAATTATCACGAGAAGAGTGGGCACATTTCACGAGACAACTTGCCACTGACACTGACTTATTTTTAAGCTTTCTGCAACCTTAGTCTGAGAAAAGTTTCCTTTCCATTAGGTAATTCTAAATTTATCCAATTTTACTTCTTTTTAATCCCATTGTACAGGCAGGGAATTTAGCTCAGTGGTTCCAGCACCTGCCTTGCAAGCACATGGCCCAGATTCAATCCTTGTAACCACATACAGCAAAGCTGGGCGGGGCGACTCACGCCCACCAGCAATCAGAGCCATATTCACAGAGTCAGGGTGGTGGCTCACGCCTATAATCCCAGCACTCGGGAGGCAGAGGCAGGAGGATTGCTGAATTTGAGGCTGAGTTCAGGACTAGCCTGAACTACAAAGTGAGACTCTGTCCTAAAAAAAAAAAACAATGCCATTATACTAAGATCTTGTTATATACCAAGAAGAGTTTAGAATGGGCTGATATGCCTGATGACCAAAGTCCTGGAGAGATAAAGTCAAGAAGGGCAGAGGGATGGTGACAATCCTAAGATCCAGCCTTTTGCTCACTCAAGCACCTTCCAAGGGAGGCAGGAGAGAACCAGGAAGAGTGGAGTAGTTCCCCATTCCCAGGAGGAGGCCAACTCCACAAACCCAGAAAGTAGAGGCGATGCTGAGGACTCTCAGGGTCTGGGGAAGAGTTCGTATGAATAAAAAAAAATATCACTCCGGTGGCAGCTGTGCTGAGCAGCTTCCATTTCTGTGTCTGTCGTAGTAATTGCCGTCTGAGCGATTGAGAGGCAAATGTAAGTGGGACAAGGACAGGCCTCAACAGAGTTCCCGATCTTGCCTCACAGCTTTCTTGCAGGTTTCTGTAGCCTGCCCAAGCAGAGTGAACTAACCGAACATTCTCATATTCAATTATGAATGACACACTAAGTCGAGTTCACTCAGCAATATTACTACAGAGAGCTGGATAATTCATTGCTAAATGATCTACCATCCCAGTTTTCCTAGAATATTCCATCCCCAAATAGGAGGTCTTTGAGTAAGGAATTTTTAGAGGAGAAATTACATGCCATCCCTACTCCGCTACCTTCTGTAATTTTCCTTGTGTTTGCTTCAGGGAAAACATGAATAATACAGTGACTGCTTCTGGGAACTCTCGTGATAAGTCCACTCTACCTTTTTCTCATTTCACCATCACTTTTCCAAAACTTAAGGGTAAGAAACAGAGAATACATGTCCTAAACCACTGGGGGAGGGTCCAGGTGAAGGACAACCCTGGAGAGGAACAGGCACGCAGTTTTGACTGGCCCGAGAACCAGTCTGATGACCAGACACTGCAGTGAACTGGCAGGGAGGACTCTGCAGGCAACTCACCCAGTCCCTTGGCAGGCAACCACGCATCCTCTGGCAGTGCTTGTCTGGCTGGCTAGACTGCAAGATTAACCCACAGGAAGCAGGCACGAGGAAGTCCAGCAAAAGGAAGCAAAGTGGGGTCGGGTGGTCAAAGTGGGCCACAGGTTGGAGAAAGCATGAGGACGCATGAGCGGGGGGAGGCTTGGGACGCTCGCTGCCTGAGGTTCAATGGCGCTGGTGAGGATGGGAGTGGAAGAGGCACGGGCTGAGTCGGAGGCAAGGACAGAGGGGACTGAAGAAAGGCTGGGGGTGCGGGGCTGAGAGGACTTGCTGGGAAGACGGCAAACAGGGTGGGGCGGCAGGGGAGGTCTATGTTGTGCACACAGGGCCGGGGTGGAAAATGGAGCTGCGTGGCAGAAATCGTGGAGGGGTGGATAGAGCGCAGTCAAAGAATGGGCAGGGGCTATGTCCAGGGCAGATGCTCGTGGGCCGTTCGGTTTGGGGAGACAGAGCAACAGAGAAAAGAGCTTTAGGAAAGGGATAGTGCAGAAAGCATGGCAGAAGTTGGGAGTGCAAGGACAAGAGAAAGGATCTCTGAGAGGGCAGAAGTTAGGAAGGCAAATCGAGCTAGCGCACAGGTTATGGGTGACACCACTGAGTTAAGTTAGCAGGGCTGCAATGCGGGAGCGGAAGCGTTGGAAAGAGCAATGAAGGAATGGGGCGCCGGTGTCTGGACTGAAACTCAGGGCTCTGTCACCACAGGGCTTGAACCCCAGCCCCACTTTCCCACGCATTTGGCACCTACCGCCACTTGGGAACTGGAGCAGGAGAAGAAGCGCTTCATGGCCGGGGCCAGGGGCACGGGGGGACGGGGACGCGCGGAGAGCCAGGCCACAAGTCACCAAACCCACCGAACCCTGCTGCGGTTGTACGAGAAACAGCTGTCAAAACCAGGGGGCCCCGCCCTGGCCCGCCCCGCTCAATCAGAGCCGAGGACCCGGAGGCCGGGCCTAAGGCTCCGCCCCTCTCCCTGCCCCATCCCGCCCCTGCAGAGGCGAAAATCCCGCAGTCCTCGGCGGCGGCGCCCGCTTGCCCTCAAGCCTCGTCCTCCCGATCTAAACCCACCACCAACTCCTCACGTACCCGCTCCCACCTCCGCCAACCCAGAAGGAACCCCAGGGGCAACGGCAGTAACGCCTCCCTGGCCCCGCCCCGGGGCTCGGCTCCGCCCCTAACCTCGCTCAGGCCACGCCCCGATCCCGCCCCTCAGCGCGCGCAGAATAGGAGGCGTCGCGGCCGCTCTCGGTGGGTTTGGGTCTCAGCGGTTCTTAACCTGCAATGACGACGCTTTATTCTATCCAGACACCTTTGGCCAGTTACCTCTGCTGCTTCTCTCCCACTCAAGCCCCTCACCAAAAACCCAAGCACAGAAGAAGATTTAAAGGGAACGGTTGGAGACGCGAGGAGAGTGTAGTGCTGAGCAGAAGACTGAGCGCGGAAAACACCGGGGGAAAGGGGATGTGGGTCATTTTGTAAGGAAACTCGGAGTCGAGAAGGGAAATGAGGGAGTTTTTGCTTGAAGCATCTCTTCTCCAGAAAAAAAAAAAAAA
>PVIR01025654.1:0-24840 GCA_004026965.1 Petromus typicus | reverse complement strand
TTGAGGAGACCTAGGCCTGGCTTTCAAAAGAGACACTCTGGGGAAGGGTATTACAAGACACTGGTGGTTAGAGCCGCGTCCTTGTGGAGGTGTCCTGGTCCTCTGGGCTCCTGGGCATTGTTGCACCGACTCGTGTTTAACCAGTCTCCTTTTGTGATGGTTTGTGTTACCCAGCAAGGCATGTTCTTCCCCCGTAGGGCGTGCCCAACCACGGAGGCTGAGAGTTTAGCAGAAGAGAAAAGTTCATGCACACAGTGGGCGAGTGCGGGTCTGGGAGAGGACATTCACATCTCTCTCCAAGGGTAGAGCTCGGCCACTCCTTAGCCACTTTCCCCATAACCTGCAGCTTCAGGGAGGAAGGTTTATTTTGCCTCATGGTTTCCGAGGATTTAATCCACGTTCGGCTGGCACCAGAGCAGAAGTAGGATGGCTGCGGGCACGCCAGAAAGATGCTCCCCCTCTAGATGGAGGACGGAGGAGGGGGGAGGCAGGTCGGGACCCCAGTCCCACCTTTCACCAGCACCCGTGGTGACCGGACTCACCATTTTGTGAGCCCACTGCTGGGTCGCACTCCGCAACTCCGCCATTGCCACACACCTGAGTGTCTTGGGGAACATTTTATATCCACACGGTGACAAGGCACTTAGGTATGGCAGGAGGGTAGTCTGAGGGAGGAGGAAAGCAATTGGGAGGAAAGACGGGGGAGCAACTGTGGTTTGTGAAACTGGGCCTCCTGGCTCTGCACGGGACACATGTTCACAGTGGTGGCTTTCGTATGACTTGGGGCCGCTTTGGCCCGTGACATTAAAAGTCACTCGTGGACACATGGCAGATTCAGGTGAAGGGGACAGTGGCTTTCACTGGTTTTATCTAGATGAGGCTGGCCCCAAATTTCTGAAAAGAAATGGAAGCAACGATTACCACAGTGACCACGTGCCAGAGATACTAGGTATAACAAAGCTAGTGAGGGGCTCTACTTTGTTATGTTTCATTTGTTGTGGTCTTAGAGGCAAGGTCGTTCAGTGCAGCTCCGGTTGGCACTGAAGTCCAGGCAGGTCTCAAACTCAGAAGGATTCTTTTGTCTCGGCCTCCTAAAGGCTAAAGTTACAGGTGTGCACCACTGCAGTTGGCATTTTTTGGTTTTTTTTAACTAGGCAACTTTTAAAATCAGTGGTGAAAGTGAGTAAATAGAAGAAGCAAGTGAAGTTGGAAGGTTAAATTAGATTTTTCCTGTTTCTCCAATTTGGCTGCTGCCCACAGCCTGTGAGCTTCGTGAGGGCAGGGTCATGTAAGATGCCGTGTCTGCATCTGGGTGACAGCAGGGTAGAGTGTAGCTGAGCAGGCGTGGACCGCGGGCAGCTCATGACCTCAGGTCCCAGCGCCAATCAGGACTCAAATCCCCGTGCAGCTACCACGGCTTCCTTCACCTTTCTTAGGAGACTTTGTACTTTTATTCTAAGCGAGGCTGACCAGTAGCGTGTGGCCCTCAGAGCAGAGGGCTTAAGGAGGGGCTCCCTGGCAGACTCCCCCTGGGAGTGGCCTCGGATCAGACGCTTTCCCTGAGGGTGCTGCTGTGGCAGGTAGGGTCACTGCTGTCAGGAATTTAATCTTGGAAGATTTACTTTGCACTTTTCCACATTTCAGACTCTGTCATTACACTGCACTGGGATTTGATTTCCATCTATTAATTTTTAAAATTTGCCTCTGCTTGTTTTATGTTAAAAAGAGCAAAGCATAAGTTTTAATTATTGTTATATTCAAGAGACCTTGAACATTTACTGTAAACATTTTTTAAAAAAAATTGTGGTTAAATAGACATGACGTAAATTTAGCATTTGATTTATCTCATTTGATTTATCTTATTCACCCATTTATTTATTTTAGGTGTTGGGGCTGAACCCAGGTCTTAATGCTGGCTGATCTGCAGCTCTTCTTTATTTTTATTTTGAGATGAGTTCTCACTAAGGAGCCTAGATTGGGGTTCTACTCGGGACCTGCTCTGCAGGTGGCGGGGAAGACAGCCAGTTGTCATCACATTCCGTCCCCCTTGCCATCTAGAAATGGGAAAACATGAGGCTCAAGATGTCCAGGTTCTCGGTGATGAATGTGATCATAACGTATGTCTAAATGTACTAATAAACTCGATAAAGGGAAAATTTACATATGAATGGCATTAAGTACTACCCCCCCCCCCCCCCCCCCCGACTTCCTCATCTTCCACTGAATCCCAGACCGCCGAGCCCTGCCTCCTCGTCCTCTCTGGCTCCAGCCCTGGAAAGCGCCTTGTGTTCTCTGCTTCAGTGAGGTGTGCTGTTTCTGCACGTCCTCCATGCAGGCGAGTCGTGTGGATTGGTCCTCCGTGAGGCGCCCATCTCACTTAGTTTACATCTTCTGGGTTCACTGGCTGCACGGATGGCAGGACCGCATTTCTTTTCATGGCTGGATAGTATTCCACCATGTGACTGTGCTGTCTTAGCTTAGCCCTCATCTGCCTGTGTGCGCAATGGGGTTGTGAACACATGTATATGAACATCTGCTTGTTGATCGACTCTTCTTCTCTGACTTTGAGAACTTGGAAGTTTAAGGGAAGCTGGGACTCTCAGGCAGGGTGAGGCCTCAGAGATGTCTGCCTGAGTCCCATCTTTTGCTATGCAGGTGCCCAGACTGGTATTCAGGACTGGGTCTCCATTCCTCACGCTCTGCTCGCACTCCTCCCGGGCATTACTGGCAAGGTAATCTGTGGTTGTTGTGGTCACTGTAGCCTCTGGAGCAAGGCAGGGCACAGACCTTCAGAAGGACAGATGGGGGAGTCGCTTTTGACTTTGATGTTACCCTCGACAGACCATTTCTCGAGCATGTGTGATTTGTGGCCGGGTGCTCTAATCCAGATGGAGGACGGACTATACTAGCGCGGGAGTCCTCACTAGCTATGGATGGTCCTCCCGTCCACCCTCACTGTGGCTCATCAGGACTGCACAGTGCTGAGGGGCTGGCTGCTGAGCTCAGGATGTCTGATGGGTGCTGCTCAGTGTCTGAGGCCTGTGAGTCTGGGTTCAGGCTGCCCAGGTCCACTTTAGGCTCTGCCACTTACTGACTGATATTCTGGGAAGATCAGCAATTCTTTCTTAGGTTGACTTTTTTATATGTAGAGTGGGAAACAGAATAGTGTGCACTTGCTAAGTTCACTGAAAGAATGAAATGAGATCATGTGTTAAAACTCTTAGTACAAGGCCGAACATGTGGCCAGTTGTTCCTTAGGTGCCAGCTGCCATTGTTATCACGAGCGTTTACTCTTACATCCACCTCCCTCTGCCCGAGCCTTGGCCGTTAGTAAACAGGAACCTCAGACGTAGTCTGACTTGTGTCTTTGATGCTTTCCCCATTTAGTTGCTCTCTTTGTGCAAACCTTGAGGTCAGCTCTAGTCCTGAAAGCTCGGTGAGAGCTCTGACACCTTGTAAAGCCTCACCCCTTCCCAATAACTCAGGGCCACCCTGAGTGTTTACACTTCCGGCTCCTGGGTGGGGAAAGCGTGGTGGCTGCCACTGGCTTTGTGAGCCTCCGTGCGGCCAGGGCTAACTGCAGAGGTCAATGTCGCCAAAGGGAATTTCGTCTGGCTTCCATGGAATAGAAATATTAATCTGACACGGAGCCAGAGCAAGCTAGACCGGAGGGAGATGAAATAGTAGAGCAAGAATGTTGTGCTTCCTGGTCGGTTCAAGCCGGGGATGGCTGTAGTAAATCCGAAGCAGATCGCTGCCGTGGCTCTGGTGGGCTGGGCGGGAAGTGGGGTTCATACCTTAGCAGCCTGAGGTCCACAGCAGCAGGCCCATCCCGGGGCTGTGTTTGCCCCTCTTCATCCATGGTGTGAGGAGTTCAGGCTTGTGGGTCTGTGCCGGCGCCTCTCCTGCTTGTCCCGGTGATCTAGAATCATCTGCAGGCCTGGCTGGTGCTCTGGGTCATGGCTTGGCAGAAGCACTGTGTCCTTCTGGTAATCACTGCAGACCAAGCAGCTGGGTACCAGGATTTCCTGGCTTCCTAGTGTCTGCATTGCTGCATCTGCCCAGCACTCTGGGAATAGTGCCGAAAGTGCAGCCGCCCCGGGCCAGCACAGGCTCCGTGCTCCGTGGCTCCGTGGCTCTGTGGCCCCGTGGCTCCATGGCTCCTGCTCTGGCCGTACTTCAGAGGCAGCAGCCGTGAGGGTGGTAGGAAGGAGGGTGAGAGGACAGGCTCTCAGGCTTACAGCTCGTCTTCACCTTAGTCTGCACATGAGGCTGGTCAGGTGCATGTGCAGAGCGACACCTCTGAAACTGAGCTGCCCTTATGCCCGCCTGGGAGAGGCTCATAATTTCATCCTCTTTGCTCATGAATTTTAGAAGATTCTGTGACAGCAGCCAGAATCACGGCTGTGCTGGCTCTTATCTAGGACTCTCTCATCCTCGACTGGTCAGAGGCCCGGATTCCATGTCCTCTGTATTTACTGCTGAAGAGGCCATGGTGTGTCACAGTGAAGTGCCTGGGGTCTGGAGGTGGACGAACAACCTGGGTTCCCATCTCCACCGTGTACTGCTTGTGTGACGTCAGGCCGCACATTTGACTTTTCTGGGCTTGGCGTCTTTGCCATAAATAGGATTTTAATATATGCCTACAGGACTGTTAGTATTCAGTTAGACAGTGTGTGGACAGACCTGGAGAAGTGCTTGCCTCTCAGCCTGCGGTTCTGGGGTGTTAGTTACTGTGACTATCGGTTGTTAACATAAGACCCTGGCTACAGTGGACCAGGGCCGATCGGAGTGAGAGAGGGCCCACGTGAGTCATCTGGTTCAGACCCCTTTCACAGAGTACAGAGCCTGAGGGACTGTGTGTCTCCTTGCATTTGTCAGCTTTCCACTGTGATGATGAACTGTTTGACATGATTAACGGGGAGCGGCTGTCTTGGCTTGCGGCTTTGTAGCTTCTGGTCTGCGATCGAGTGGCCTTGGTAGGTTCGGGTCTGGGTGAGGTTGTGAGTCATAGCAGGTGTGTATGTCGGGGAAACCACTGACTTCACACACGAGGGAGCACAGAGAGGGGAGGATCCAGTGTCCCAAGATACCTTTCGAGGCTCCATTCCTGGGGATTTAAGGACCTCTTGGACCTCCCCTCCTGCAGATGTACAGCACTCCCCAGGGGCAGCACCGTTGGGACCAGGCTGTCAGCAGGTGGACCTTTGAGGGACCCTTGCTAAGCTCTGGCTCCAGGCACAGGAAGATCAGGGCTGGAGGACCAGGGTTCCCAGTGTGAGGTCCTTGCATGTGCCTTTCAGTGTGGGGTCTGCTGGCCTGAGCCAGAAGAGAGTCGTGCAGGACACCCAGCGCCTGGGCAGCCAGGGAGAGGTCAGATCCATAGATGCACACACACCCGGCCCCATGTTTGAGCTATTTCAGATTGGAGCTTAAATGACTGAGCAAGAGACTGTTATTCATGGTACATATTAAACAGATGGCAGCGTGATTTTTCTGTGAGTCTTTACCCAGAGTGATTGTAAATTTATGAGTAAATGTCAGGGCAGCGATAGAGTAAGTGGGGTGTGTGTCATCTCCCCAGTGAACCTGTGCCCAAGACTGACCTCAGGCTTCTGCAGTGCAGGGTCCTGACCTGAGCTTCTGGAGGGGTTTCCAGCTCACACAGACTGCGTAATGTCGTCAGTGGACTTTGCACAGTGCTGGTGACAGAGGACTAATGCTGCTCAGAGCTGGGGTTGTGTGGACCCCAATCGGAAGTCACAGGAAGGGGTCTCCATTCTCCTGTCTCCCCAGCCACTGCGGCGTCTTTGCTTCTGTCCCCTCCTGCCCAGCGTCCTCTCCTGGCCAGCTCTGTGTGGCGCTGCAGGTCCCAGAAAGGCCACACCAATGCCTGCTGGCTCCAGTCTGACCAAGCTCTCTGCCTTTTCTCTTCATCTCCTGCTTGGATCTGGGGTCAGGAAAACAAAGTTGACCCTGTGCTGCGCCGTGGGCGACCCGGCCGTGTGCTGTCCCTTCTTCCTTTGCTCCTCCCTAACCGCCCTCTCAGACCACCCAGCTAACGCCTCTCCGCCTTTGATGTTGGCTTCTCCAGACTTCGGAAAAGCAAGCCTGTCCTCCGGCCCCCAGCCCTGTGATGTCTGACCAAACTGTGACTGTCCTCGGTGCCGCCGGCAGGGCGGGACCTGAAGCTGGCACTGTCCTGCCTCTGCTGCTGAGCAGCAGCTCGTGGCTCACGCTCTGTGCCTGAAGGTGCCTTACGGCCATGGCTCTCAAGAAGGGGGAAGACGGAGCAGAGAGGTTTCTCAAGTTAGGAGGAGTGGAGTCTTGTGGCAGGAAATCACCCCAACTTGCGTTCTCCCCTGTGGCTGGGGAACACACCATGCCCCTCACACCCGCCTCCCCTTGGTCTCCTGGGGCCTCAGAGGGCTCACGCTGGAAGGAGCAGCGCTAGTCATTCAGCTCACCGGTGGAGGGATCACAGGACTGCGCCGACACGGGGCAGGTAAACCTCAGTATAATTTGGTGTTGGCCCATTCCTTCCCTTCACATTTTTAGAGCTGCGAAAGAAAAAGAGTCCAAATTCATCTTCAGTGCCGTTCAGCTTTCCCATATCTTTCAGCTGTTGCCCACAGTTTGAATTCTCTTCCTCTGCCTTCCCTAGTGTGCACCCTACCTGACCTCCCATCTCCAGCTGGAGCCTGAGGGGTTAATTTCACTCTTCCGCCCAGGCGGGAAGTTCTGTCTGCCAGTAGTGTCAGTTCGGGATGAGCATTATTGAAATTGCTAATTTATTTCTATAGCTTCAGTCTCCAGCCTGGAATGAAAGGGTGGGAGCCAAAGTGTTCCAGACGCATTGTTTATTTAACAAAGGAACATTCTTCCAGCTGAGCTGTGTGGCTGTTGGATTTTCTGGTTTGATCAGTTAGCCCTCACAAGGGGTTTGGGTTTCTCCTGTTAGAGCTGGAGGGAGTTGGGGCCTCGGGGTCCATGAACCCCTCTAATTTTTATATCGTGACTCCTCTGACCTGACCTCTTACCTAGTCACACTGTGTTGTGTACAGAGAAATGGTGAAGGCTGTAAACCTTTCTCAGATGAGTGTGCTATGCAGCGCTGGGAGAAATTGCAGGGTTGCCCCTTCTGAATTTCAGCTCCTTTGGCTTGGAGAGGACTGTTGATTTTATTATTGATCACTGAGTCTGATCTGATGCCTTTTGCAGAGGCTTGGCTCTGCAGCTGTGCTGTGGGCTCCAGGGCGGCCTCTCCGCTGAGGACGTTTTTCCATTTCCCCCGCCAGAAGGCAGGAGGTGGTAGGCTAGACATACTCCTCCCTCTCTTCTGGAAAGTCTGATTTGGGTGTGTGAGTACATGGGTTTCTTGGGCTTAGATGATGCATGCTAAAGATTGCTCCTGACATGCCGCCAGAGAAGAGGGTAGATGAAATGACTTTTGGAAGACCCTGTTTGTAGAATAGTTGCAGGTTTTTGCTTGTGTTTTTGTGGACTGTACATTTCTTTTTTCTATACGTAGCATACCACATAACTTAGTTTAGAAGGGATACTCTGAGTTCTCTGGCTCTGGATAGAACCATCACAAACCTAATTCATGATGTAGTTAGTTCAACTAGGGGCAGATGATGTGGATATCCATCCATCCATCCATCCATCCATCTGTCCACCTATCCATCCATCCATCCACCTATCCATCCGTCCAGCCACCCACCCATCCACCTACCCACCCATCTGTCTATCCACCTACCCATCCATCTCTCCATCCATCCATCCATCCACCTGTCCATGCATCTGTCATTGCAAAATATCTACTCAGTTCTAGGAACTGTACTTTATCTGCTCCCTCTTAATTTTGTTATTTCTGCTCATTAAGAATAGAAAACCATTTCAATTCTTGTTTTACTTTATCTTTCTATTGCATATCACATGCAGTGGGACCTTGGTTCACAAATGCTTTGGTTTGGTATGAATTGGGTTCACAAACAGAAGGGCAAAATTTTGTTTTTGTTTGGAAACTGCATTGAGTGACAGACATGATCATAGCCATCTTTCCCATACAAACTCAAATGTGGCCCTCTTTTCCAAAATCTTAGAACAAATTAAATTCTCGAACTGAGGTATTATGGTTGACTCCTTCCTATTTGCTGCCTGCTCCTCCTCCTGTCTGTAGTGTTTAACATGATACTTCCCTGGATTTCCTCTGTCCCTTGGGTGTCCTTCTTCCTCTCTTCAAGTGTTCTTCCTTCTCTGTACATCAGTGCATTTGCTTTCTTAAAGTTCTGTGCTCCACTTTCTGACCTCTTTTTTCTTTTCCTTTAATCTTCTCCTTAGAATTCTTTCTAGAGATTTCGCCCATTTCTATGGCTCAATTATTATTTACCTACATTTCATGATTTTTAAATGCTCTAATTTGACATAAACTCACCCTGGGTATAGCTGGTTGTCCAGGAAATTTCAAACAGTGTAAGCACCTTCTCTGTAACTGGCACCAGCTTTGCTCCTTATCTTGGTGGCTGTCCTCACCGTTCAGTGTGTGCCGGAATCTGGAAGCCTCGCTCGGCAGCTCCCTGGCCTCACCGCATGTGGGCCACAGTCACGTCAGTCCCATTTCCCTTAGCGGTCTCCACTCACTTCCTTATTGCCGCCTTTCTAGTCCCAGAGGAGCTGGTCTCCCCAGTATGACTGCAGCACCTTGCAACTGGGCATTGATTTACCGTCTTTATGTTGTGCCAGAGCGATCACTCTAAATGCAGATCCGAGCAAGCTGCCTCTTGGGGCAAATCATTCACTGGCATCCAAGTGCCCATGAGCCAGCTCAGGTGCCTGTAATCAAGCTGTGGCCACCTTGATCTGCTCTTCTCTCCTCTGGGACTGCTCTTTCCTCTCTTAATGTCTCAGCCTGGACTTTTCTGTGAGGTCTGTCTCGATGCTTCCTCCCTGCCTTTATTGCACCCTGCAAATGTGTAATAACTTGTCTTCATGTCCATTTTCCTACTTGCCAGTGTAACCCTTAACGGCAAGGTGCTTTTTATCCTTGTAACCCCAGGGCTTCCCACGGGTCTGTAGAGATGGTGCAGCCCCCTAGGCTCATTTGTACTCTTCTTATCTGTGCCTGAGCCACATCACCTTGTCTGTTTAGACCCTTTCTTTGATCTCCACATGTCAGAAGTCCACAGAAAGCACGAGGACTTCTGAATTGGCTTTGGGAAGGGTCTGCTGTGAACTTATTGGACTGCAGGTTTGCCTTCAGCCTAATCATCTGAAGGAAGACTTGTCAGTGTGGCCTTCTCTTGTTATGTTGTAAGCAGAGCGGGATGAAGAAGCACTGTTGAGTCCTTGTACTGGTGTGTGGAATGGCAGCCCCACTTTTAGTGTTGCTGGCTACCAGTTCTGCTACTTTTCTCCAAAACAAGCGTTAAATCTGTGTAGAACAGGGCTAAAAATCTGTTTTGGAATAAATCTTAGTAGGAATGCCTTTTCTCCGTGTTGTGTTTCCTACGGACAACTGAACGCTTAATGAGGCTGCTGGACCGTGCGGATGGCCCAGGAGCTGTTGCAGAGCGCTTTTCCTGGCTTCTCCGGGAAACAACATTCCTTGTTTCCAGCAGGTTATGCGTCCACACAGGATGCCATGCGAGTCGTTTGCTCCCAGAGCTGTCTCCATCCGTCCGTCTGTGGGCTCATCTGCTGATGCTGGTTCTGCCCTTCTGCACCACTGTGGTCCAGCTTACAAGAAAGTCAGGGAAGGTAATATTAGGGACATTATTATTAGCGTCAGTAGATCCACTGGTTGATTTTCTGTTTGGGGCATATTTACCCTGACCAGTTCATGGTACTAGGTTAGAAATATATTGGGGAACAGAACTGGTTTCTGCTGAAGGAACAGTGTGGAATTATGGGAAGATGTGAAGTCAGACAGACCTGAGTGCGAACCTTGGCCCCACTTGTTTTTCTAGTGCCTCCCTGGCACTATTCAGTTTCTGAGCTCGATTTCTTCATCTATCATTTTCGTTTCTCTCACACTACTGTAAGATTGAGACAGAAAGTATATCACACACACTCTCGCTGGTAGATCACCTCGCACTTTGTAGACAAAATCAGAGACATGGTTCATCATCTCACTGCTGGGACAAAACGCTCCACACCCACCGCTTAAAGGAGGAAAGGCTTATGTGAGCACACAGTGTGCAGAGATTTCAGTCCATGGCTGGCTGGCTCCAGACAGGGCAGCACGGCAGAGAAGTGCGATGGAGGGCAGCCAGTCCCGGGCAAGCAGAGAGCAGCGGCAGCCTGGCCTCCTGCTTGTGCTTTATATTGCATCCAGGCTACAAGTCTCTTGGTCCCTTGGTCCCAAGGTGGGACTTCCCGTTGTCCACACCCAGAACTATGCTAAACCAACTAGTTATCCTTAGCGTTGGTCCATGTTCGCACACCCTGGCATCCAGCCACTCCTGAAAGCCCCAGCCGTGAGTGGCTGAGTCTAGAGACAAACTGTAGCACCATCACAACGCAAAGCCAGAACTCAGTTCTGTTTCAGCTTATAGCAATAGCTAAAATGAATGGTGATGTTTCCTGACGTAGACCTGAGTCTTAGTGTTCGCCATGGGTTAGTGCCCTGAACAACAGTCTTAGGAAGCAGATCCCTTTAACATTTTATAAGAAGGGAAACCGATGCATAGCAAAGTGAAGCAGTGTGTCCACGGTCACACAGCAGGTGGACGGTCTGCAGGAGCTCTGAACCCAGGCAGTGGTGCTGCAAGCTATGTCCTCTTAACCACTGAGCTGCCTTTGTCAAGTGCTGTCTCTGTGTGAACTGACTATATCCGTTTACCGAGGCCTTCGTGACAAATCATCACAGATGTGTTGGCCTACAACAGATGACGTTTTTGTCACAGTTCCTGTGTGCAGAAGTCCAGAATTGAGGCTGGTACTTTCCGAGGCCTGGAGGGAGAATTTCCCCGGCTTTCTCTCAGCTGCTGGTGATTGCTGACGTCTTTGGTGCTCCTCGGGCTGTCGAGATATCACTCTGGTCTCCTCCTCCTCCGTCTTCTCTGTACTGCGTTGTGTCCTCTCCTGTACCGAGAAGGGTGCCAGCCATTGGATTTAGGGGCCACTTCAGCACAGCGTGATTCCATCTCCACTAATCGCTTCTTCTGAGGCTGTTCCAAATAAGGTTGCATCTTGAGGGTTTGAGTTGATAGGAGTTTTTGACACAAATTCAGTGAACGCCATTAACTTTAAAATGGGAGTTGAAGGAATACTTCTTTACTGACTTATTCTAAGTAAGCAAGTGTAGTGATTGCAATAATGCTTTAAGAACTTAATCATGGTTTAGCACACGTTTGGGCCAGTCACAGTAGTGGACCAAAGGGACACGTGCTTCCTGTGCAGCTGGCCCTGCCCCTTTCCCAAGTCGCTGTGGAGACCCTTGGTTTCTAGAACCAGATGCTGTCATTCCTGCCCCTGCCCTTAGTCAGACAGACGGCTCACATCCTTGGTCCATTTCTCACGGCCTGTGGCCTGGAGTTTTGCTCCTGTCTCATCTCTGATTTCTGTGTAAATAGGCTTCTATTTGCTTGGCTACTTGAAGTGAGCCAGTGGGATGAGCTGTGTGGAGGAGGGTCCCTTTCTGTCATTTTAGATGCAGGCTGGGTCCCCTCAGCTTATACTAGTGGCCACTTGGGGCCAGTCGTAGCCTGACACCGTGCTTTGTCTCAGGAGCACCCTGTGGCGAGGGCCCGGTGTTTATCCTGCTACTGCACGGCGTGGTGAGTGCGTTGGCAGCAGATATGAAGGCGCCTGTTATGGGTTCAGATTAAAGGCCCGGCAGCTCCTGCAGATGTCTGTCTCCGCAGGTCCATCCTTGTCCCTGGAGGGCTATCAGTCCTGGAGCACCAGCGTGGGAGGGACAGAGGCCTGGGTCCAGGAGGTGGAGTGTCTGGTCCAAACTTTTGATCAGGAGATGCACCCTTTGATGTAGCAGACGGAGCTGCCTCCAAGAACAGTGTGGAGCCAGTAGCCAGCCCGCCTGCCCCTGTGTGCTCCGTCAGGTGCGGGCCACACGGTGTGACTGGCTTTTGTCCCTGGGCCACTCTCTCACTGGGCTGGTCTGCCTCTTGATGGCTTCTTGTCTGTCCTAGCAGTGACCTTCTCATCAGGGAAGATGAAGATGCACCATCTGAGCTGCCCGTCAGGACGAGCGTGTATTCAGTACCTGCAGTATTACACATGGGGCACAGTAGTCCATGTGGGGGCTCAAAAGTCGGGGGGCACAGAAACAGCTTTCTAGAGGCGAATGGTCCTGATAACAGAGAGGGCAGCAAGTTACCACGGTTATGAGGGAAGGGCAGGTAGAAGTGCTTGGCACTAGACTGACAGGCAGTCAATTACGGCTTTCAGGTTGAACTCTACCTGTTTTTATAAATAAAACTTTATTGGAACTCAGCTATACTCATTTACCTATGAATTGCTTATGACTGTTTTTGTGGTTTAGGGGCAGAACTGAATAGTCATTAAAAGACCAAGTTGCCTGCAAAGCCCAAAATGTTTATTTTCTGCACTTTGATAGAAGAGTTTTTAAACCTAGGTCTCAGATAATGGCATGACAGGTGAGAGTTCCAGCTGCAAAGTAGACTTAGCTCTTATCCTTTTTCTGGTCAGTGCTGAGCTTGACCAGTGCCCAGCACATGGTGGGCAAACGCTCTACCACCGCGCTCACCCTGCCCTGTTCTCACCCTCAGGTGCTGTCTGGCTTCTGTGTGCACCCAGCACAAGAGCTCAGGGAAAGGGAAGTGGAGTCTCCCACGGAGAGGTGGGCGGTGTGGAGAGCAGACGTCAGAGGGCCTGGCAAGCGGGCACAGCCCTGAGCTCTGCGGAGGAGGCTGACTGTGGCTGCCTTCCTAGGACTGAAGAGCTGGGGTGATGAGGTGCAGGGCCGGGGTCGTGCAGAGGATGGGAGCGAGATACCAGGGGTGTGATTTGGGTTTAGCGCGAAACATCTGGGAAGCTCACGACGGGGAGCTGGAAAGGTCCTCTGAGCTTCTGTAACCCAGCTCTTCCCAAGCCAAGCGGAGGGGGGTGGGGGAGGGTGTGACACAGCTTACCTGCCAGGACCGGGACCATAGGTCTGGGTCCCACCTGCCCTGGCCCAGGGCTGCTGGGGGCAAAGAGCCATGGGGCTCAAGCCCACCTCCGAAGTCCCTTCACCTTTAACTTTTCTGCAGCCTCTTAGTCTTTCATCTTGGCCCAGGCTGCGCCTGGTCTGCTCTCTGAGCTCCTCTTTGCTTCTGCTGAGGCTCTTAGAAACGGGCACTGAGGCCTCTGTCTGGATCCTGGCGAGCACAGGTGGGAGACGGGGGCCTCCGTGGGCCTCTCTGGGGGGTGGGTGTGGGGAAGTTATTACCCCACAGCTCTGGTGATGCTCCGGGCTGAGGCCTGCTGTGGACTGTGAGCTGCCGCCGAGGCCTGGGCTGGCTTTGCAGCTCCCTGTGCAGTAGGTGGGCTTCTTCATGGCCACCTGCAGGGTCTTCCCTCCAGAACTCTTCACGGCCTCTGAACAAAGAGCGTCTGTGCTGGACGTGTCCACGCAGCCGTGAGCCTGGGAGTGTCAGCTGGGACGCCATGCATCTTCGGTGACCGACAGGAACACCTCATTTGTCCTCACGTGTTGATGGAAAGTCTAGAAGAGCAGCCAGAGAGGACTCCAGATCTTGGCCCGTCCCGCATGGAGGGACGCGCTCCTCCCGGCGCCTTTGAGCTCTGCGCAGACTCCCCGTGGCTCCCCTGTGTGCTGAACGGGTCCTAGCCCAGCCCTCCAGCCAGGCAGGGACACAGGAGCAGGGGGAGGTATGGTGCAGTGAGGGGGCACTCTTTACCCACAGAGCCTCACTTCGTTTGCTGTCCTTGTAGCAGCCTGCGAGTTGCCTCCTGCTGTGGCTTAGCAGTGTGGTCAGAAAAGCGTGAAGCCCAGACCCAAGAGCCCGGGCACGCCAGTGAGTTACAACAGAAAGCAAGCTGCCTTCAGCATGGTTAGGCAGAATTAACACAGAGTAGACCCTGGGGGCAGAGAGCGCTCTGCCCACCCCTGCTTTTCCTCCTCACGTCTCAGCCTGTGGACAGCAGGATGGAAATCTGTCATCTGCAGTAGCAAGTGGATGGAGTGCTGTCCAGCTCAGGTTACCAAATGCTGGAAAAAATAAAGGCCCAGTGCCTGCAATGCGCCGTCACCGTCACCGCGGGGAAACTAACACTGTGCGCATGCGCCCCATTCCCGTTCCTTAGTTCACTGCACCTTCCTCACAGCCCTGTCGGGTTTCACTGCACTGAGTCCTCAAAAGCATACAACCCAGAGGCTTTGGACATGCAGGAAGCTGTGCAGCCTCCTGTAGTGCGGGGATGCGAGCCTGTTCGGTGAGGCTCCTGGACCTTTCCCCTTTTCCTGCCTGTCTCCTAATAGTCCTCATGTCTTTCACAATACGGCTAAATTGAGCATGGCATCATTTATCTGTAATCCCAGAGCTTGGGAGGCTGAGGCAAGACGACTCAAATCCGAGACCAGCCTGGGCCATAATGAGATGTTGCTGCAAAAAGGTGGCCTCATTGCAGGTGAAGGAACAGGCATTTGGTAGCTCCTGGAACAGGACCCTCGGAGGGCCTGTGGCCATCCAGGGCTTTCCTTACCTGAAAGGGTGCAGGCTGGGTGACAGGTGTGCTGGAAGAAGGCAGGCACAGGACACAGACCCTTCAGAGTGAGGCCAGAGGCTGAGCAGATGCCAGCGGAGACCTCGGGGGTGGAGCTGGGCATGGAGGGCCAGCAGCATAACCTGAATGGTGTTTTGTCCTGTCTTTCATGTCTGGACCTGTAAATGCCGGTTGATATCCCAGCACTGCTCTCTCGGCCGCTTTCCTCATTCCGCGGGTTATAGATTGGATCAGTAGAAGCTGTGTGTGTCCATCTTCTCTGTTCTCAGAGAAATTTCTGTAGCTGCCTGGAGATAGCTGAAGGATTCACGAGGCTGCACTGGGCTTCTGGCTAGGCACAGTGGGGCTCCTTCGGGGAGGATGAGAGGGTCCTTCTGCTGTGCGGGTCTGCTTTCTTCTGTCTGCTTCGGGGAACCTATTGGAGTGCTGGCTGTACTCCAGCAAGGTGCCAGTACTGGATGCTGCGGCCTTATCCTGAGGAAGATGGACACCTGTCATCACTTTATCTGACTCTGCAGGAGATGCAAACACCACCCTTGGCCTTCTTGTGCCTAAAGCCTGGGAACACTTTTTCATATAGCAATCCTGAGTGTGGGTCTTGCCTCAGGCTGTAGAAAGGACTCAGAATGCGCCATCGCCTCTCTCTGGCTCTGTCCTGTGTCTCTGCATTCAGGACTGAGCCGTAGTGGTATCTTTGTATTATTTATAAAATAGACTCCTTTCCTCAAGCTGCTGTTTACTTAAAAAAGCATCCACTTTTGGAAAATAACCTTAATATGTTGATTCTGTTAGGTCAAATGTTGCACTATCATCTGTCAGAATAAATATACTATTAAACAAAGATAGCTGCTCTGTACGAGGTGGCCTGGAATATATCTGATTTTGTATTGAGCGTGGCTTGTAGGATTGGGTGTGGTGACCTCTGTTAGAATAACAAAGAAACACTGGTACTTGCTGCATGTATCATTCCGCAGTGAAATGTCTCACCTTAAATAGATCTTTGATCATTTCAGGTTTTAGAGTCTGAGAATAGGCAAGGGGCCATTTGTGGGGAAAAGGCAGCAAGAAATCCAGTTCCAGTCCGGCTGGGCGTTGCTGAGTGTGAGGGTCGCTCCTGGCGCCCCCTGGTGGCTGGGTGCTCCCAGCCCTGTGTATCTGTATCAAGATGATGGAAGGCTTAGATCTTCAGGTCTCTCCTCCTCCTCCTCCTCTCTCTGCTTTCCCCTTCTCTTCCTTTTCTTCTTCCTCCACCACCTTTTCTTCCATCACATTGAGTTTTAACCCACATTCAGCTCATTATGCTCCCAGCTCTTTTTGGAATTAAAATTTTCTTTTCAGTGTAGACATAGGATCTCCCTAAGTCATTAAATTGCCCAGGCTGAGCTTGAACTTGAGATCCTCTCACTTCAGCCTCCCAAAGTGCTGGCCTCTGCCTTGCCAACTTGTTTCTGGTTTTGCTGCTGCTTTGAAGTACCACTGGAATGGCTTTGAGAGCGGGAACGATGTGCGCTTTCTCCGGAGTTGTGCGGAGGCCGCTGGCTTGGGACAGAATGACCCCACCCACCCTGGCTTCATTGAAGCTGGTATTTTCCCGTCCTCTTGCTCCTGGTACCAGAAAGTAGGCTGAGCTCCATCGTATGTTTTCGGGTTGGCTTTCTTCAACCCTCGGAGTTCACACCCCGGAGTTCAACACACCCCTGAGGGCTCCTGCCTGTCTTTCTCTGAGCTCGAGGTGCCAGAGGCTGCGGACCGTGCACAGGTTCTCTGTGGGGCAGAGCTTCCTACCGCACCTTCTTTTCCTGGTTGTATTTGTTTTGATCACTGACCTCCAGGTTTTCAGTCAAACAAGGGCGATGCTCTGGGAGACGAACGTGGTCCAGGAGAAGCTGCTGTCTGCATTGCAGCTGGGTTAGCAGGGTGACCATCTGCGAAGCCACCATGTCCCTGTGCTTTTGCCTTGACTTGTTATTTGTCCTTCTTTCCCTGAACTCTGAGATTCTGACCTTCGTGTTTAGGGTACCGTGCAGTGATCACTGTGAGCCTCGGGCTGGAGTTGAGGCCTGGACATCATGACAGAGACCTTCTCAGAGTCAGAGAGACGACCTCTCCTTGCCACGTCAGTTGAGAGGCTGCTAGCCTTTGTTTGACCGAAATCTTGCATGGGTTTAGCCCCTCGGGTGCAGCGAGGGGCCGCAGGCCTGGGCTGCTGTCCCCTGGAGCACAGTGCAGAGTCAGGTGTGGGCAGATGCCCATGTACCTGGCACTGTGGTGGGCGGTCAGCAAGGGGACTGCAGCGCCTGGTATATGGTGCAGAAAGGCTTCTCGTGGGAGGTGTGACGGGCTCTGGGCTGCAGGCAGCTCAGCCTGCAGAGGGGACACCCACCCTCGCCGGCGCATCTCCAGCGGCTCTTACCTGCAGCCTGCTGGGCTTGCTCCCTGCTCACCTGTGGCCGTCCTTCTCCTTCTCATTCACCACCTGTCTGTCACCCGCCACCTCCACGCCTGCGTCTCTCCAGCCTCCCTCTCCCTGCCACAGCCCATGTTTGTGATTATTTCCACCAGCTGGAGCGACGTCCACTCTTCTGCACTGCGTCTCATTTTGTCATTTCCTGTCCTGTATTCCTCGGTTCCCAGGCCCCTTCTCATTCATTTCCCGTCCTCTTTGGTGCTGTTTGCAGCACTGCCTGGTTTGCCATCATCTGCAGATTTAATTAGCGTGGCTGTAAACCTCTGTCTTCCAGACCAGGGGCTGGGGAGGGCCAGGCGCTCTCTGGGGGGCCGGTGCCGCCGCATGCATGCAGGGTTGTGGCTGTGTAGGAACCTGTCTTGGCTGTGTGGAGGGAATGCGCTCCAAACAGGCGCTCACCTTATACAGGGGAAATACCCCAGGGTTCGGGTTCTTCTGGAAAAAAGGGCAGATGCAGGGAACTGCATTGCACACGCCCCCGACTGGAATCTCGGCAGCGGACACCACCTGCCAGGTCTGCCTGGCCAGCAGCTCTCCGGCATGGCTGCTCTTCTTCACAAGCACTGTGAGGTTGCTGCCGCTTCAGAGGGCAGCTTTCTGCTTCACCAAAGAGAAACAGATGCAGGTGAATTCTCCGGCCTCTCTTGGTCCCTGGGGGAGGAGAAGGAAGGATGGGCCCGTGGCTGTGCCTGCTTCTTGGAGATGCTGCCTCCTGCCTCATTTGGAGTCCACCATGCTCTCATCTAGTGGATTATTTGCAAACACTGTGGGCAGATGGCTAAGCTGGATATTTCTGAAAGCCCATAAAATGCTACTTTCTTCATAGTGAGGTCTTTTCCTGCAGGTCCTCGGTCAGTTCATCAGTATTAGGGTGCAGGTGTTCCAGGGGCCTTGACTCAGGCAGTGTTTCTGTCAGCACTGATTTGACATCACTCACATCTGAACCTGTCAGGCCTGATGGATCTGAGGGTCGCACTGTGACTTCCAACTTCCACTTCTTGTGTCTGGGGCCACCAACCCTGTATATGTTTCAAGGAGGGTGATTCTCCCCTATGTGGGTCTTTCTAGTAGACTGACACACGACTACTGTCCCCTCTTTCCCTGCTAAGTATGAACGCTGCCCTTGCTATCAGCAGTCAGCTTTCCCCACCGTTTCTGAGGGCATTTGTGGAAAAGTGGCATGGAAGCATCTCAGGCCGCAGGGGACCAGGCAGCAGGGACTTCGTCTCTCCAAAGCTCAGGTGGGAACCTTAACAAGTTAGTTTGAAGAGGGAATTTTTTTTTTTTTTTTTTTTAGGTTTTTTGAGACAGGGTCTCGCTTTGTGGTTCAGGCTGGCCCTCAGCTCAGCCTCAAACTCACATCACAATCCTCCTGCCTCTGCCTCCCGAGTGCTGGGATTACAGGCGTGAGCCACCACGCCCGGCACTGTGCTATGTGGTACTGGTTGCTGCTGGGTGTGGGTCTCCACACTGTGCTATGTGGTTACCAGGGAATCGAACCCAGGCCCTTGCGCTTGCAAGACAGGCGCCGGAACCACTGAGCTAACTCCCCAGCCCCTGAAGAGGGAATTCTTTAGCTGAAGAAACTTGGAAATGGTTTTGCCGAAGCTTGTGTAACTTCTCTGTAGAAATTTGAAGTCTACCTGGCCTCCCTCTGTAAGGTCTCTGCTATAGACATGAATGGTCCTTGTGAGGAAGCCCAGGGCCGTGTCCTAGGAAGCCTGCCTCCTCTGTGAGGGACTCAGACACGGCTGGAACCGGGCCGGGGCAGCATTTCCTCGATTCTGTTGATGACAGCCCTGGCTGACCCCGGAGCGGAGGGACTGCTATTCTGCCGCTGTGTGTGTGCGTCTCACTGGAGGGTGGCGGCAGTCCTGCTGCGAGCACCTTTGAGGAAGGAGGAAGGCATTTCCTTAAGGGCTCCCTGGTAGGCTACTCTCGCCATCTTGTGTCTTGTTGACCATGCTGTGAATCTGGGTGAGAGTGTGGGTTGATCCTCTGAGCTCACTCCTGGGAGGTTCTTGGGCTGCAGTGACCTTGTGGCCCCTCTGGCTATCACAGCCCACATCTCAGTCCTGGGCTCCCCAGGTCCCCCTGCTTCACCCAGGCTGCTCCTCTGTGCTCTTCCACTCAGCCTGTTCATTCTCTTCTTTGCTACTCACAGCCTTTGGCATATGCAAATCTCATCACAAAGAGCTCCCAGAAGTCCCTCCCTTCTTGCACTGTCTCTTGCTCTTCTGCTCAGAATTCCTGGCTGCGTGGGCAGAAAACCAGCTCCCGTGGGTTTAAGCAACAACAAGAACTGATAAGCTCACGTAATCAGGAAGCCGGAAGCAGATCGTGTGGAGCCTAATTCAGCAGCTCAAGCATGACCTTCAAAGAATCCACATTTTCCATCTTTCCACTCACTTCGGTAGGATTCACTTCACTCTCTGCTTACTGAGGGAGCCCCTGGTTGAGCCACCTCTGCGTAAAAAGTGAACAGAGCTCTTCTCCCCTGAGTCCAGTAGGAAGGAAAAGTTAGATTTCCCCAGAAACCCTAGGCAACATTTCCTCGAGTCTCACTGTTTTTGACTGTATAACTACTATACTCTAGAACGAGTCATGGTGGCTGGAGGATGGATATGGCAGTTTCTCGAGGGAACTGGGTCTCCTTCTGGAGTTGGTGGTGGATCGAGTCTACTGAAAACACGTGGCTGAGATCCTGGAGGATGTTTCTCTTAGAGAAAAATCTGGCAACTATTGATAGGTGGAAGGGGAAACAACAAACAGATGACAGTTCACTAGTGGTGCTGTCTTTCTCTTCTGGATGTTAATCAGCCCACTCATGGTGTCACCCACTGTCTCCGTGTTAGGTATCAAAGAGATGGGTGGCTGTGGGGTGGAGCAGTGGCCTGTGGTTGTTCTATAGGCCCTTAACCCTTGGCACATTTCTGAGCACTTAGTTCGTGGCCAAGAAATACTTGTTGAATTAGGCTAAGTTGGGATGATTGACTCATAGGAGAGTAGGGAAGATATTCCTGTGGGGAGGGGCGAGTCCTGGCCCAGAGGAGGCTGGACACATTTTTGTGAGTGAGTTGGTTACTTTCACTGTGAAAGTTTTGTAGATGTAGCTTCCAGCGGGGAGCAACCAAAGCCTCACAGAATGATGTAAGGTTTGAGTTGGGGTAACAGTAGGGTTGATAAGATGGGGTTTTAAAAACTTGGAAATGGCTCTTTCCGAGGGGGAGTTTTTTGTATTGGTCAAAGAAATGAAGGTTGGGAAGGGATGCTGGGCTTTCCTGCCATACTCTGGTGGCCATTGAACTTGGTGCCCATTGCAGAGCTCCAGCTCACACTGTGATTAACTTTCCAGTCTGACCTTTCCAAGAAGCTAACGCGTTAGTTGGATGGGCTGATGAAGCACGAGGAACATCCTGGGCCTGTCCCCTGGCCTGCTGGATCTGTGGTCATCTGTGCTCTGAGTTTTCCTTAGTCACCAGCCTGGGCAACCGCTGGACTCTGTGTCCTGGTGGAGCTGGGGGAGGGGCACAGGGCTGAGTCTAAGGCTGCAGCATCTGCTTCCATTTTCGGGATGTCGAGTGTCCAAAATAGTTTTGTTGTGACGAACAGGAAAGGGCAGTGTTTCCGATGGTTTGATTCCCTCGTGGTTTATTTCTGACCTTTTCTCCTCTGACGGGAGCTGGATTCTGATCAGCCCATTACTGCAGCCTTAGAAACTCCCATGAGAATCAGCCTCTTGTATTTCCAACCTCACCTGCTGTTGTGTGGCTCTGAGCCCGAGGCTCAGGCCTCGGAAGGCTCAGCAGGGCTTGGGGCCGGCAGGCTCCCGTGGAGTCTGGGCAGGTGTCACGTGGCCTGAGGAGCCCGGGCCTGCCCCACGCTTTGGATACCAAAAGGAGGTTTGGCACCCCAAGAAAGGAATGTGTGTTATTTGTAGCCCACAGAGAACCGAGAGGTATGATAAACAGACAGTTAGATACAGTTTATTGGAGTACGCTGCCCTTGATGCCCTCAGAGGACTCACTCCCCCGGCCTCCAGCACACTAACCCTGTCGTCTCTGCCACGTTCCAAAGCAATTTGCAGTTTACATTTACATGTACAGAAATTTTTGTCCAGTGTAAACATCGCACTGTGTCCTTGTCCACTCTGTTCCCTGGATCTGGCCACGTGGGGCTTCCGGCTCGTCCCCTGAATCAACATGACCACAAAGGGAAACGTTTTGAAGTAGTTCAGACATGGAGGCAGCCACAGCAGCACAAGCAAAGACCTTCACCGGAGAGATTTCCAGAACCGCTCCGTAAGCGGTGAGAATGATGGTGTAAGTGCATCGGAAGTCACAGGGAGTGTTTTGAGGCGTATTAACGGCAATGTAAAGTTTACTGTGATAATTTTTTATTTTTCAGACAGGGTCTTGTCTTTGCAGTTCAGGCTGGTCCTAAACTCAGCCTCAAACTCAGCAATTTCCTGCCTCTGCCGCTTGAGTGCTGGGATTACAGGCGTGAGCCACCATGCCCGGCATTGACTGTCATAAACTTTTAAAAATGTAAACATTCAATGTACTTTTTGCTCACACCTTATATATAACTTGATTTGATTCTGACATATCATGGAATTATCATTTACTTCTGATATATATATTTTTTTGAGACAGGGTCTCACTTTGTGGTTCAGGCTGGCCCTGAGCTCAGCCTCCAACTCACATCACAGCAGTCCTCCTGCCTCTGCCTCCCGAGTGCTGGGATGACAGGTGTGAGCCACCATGCCTGGCACTGTGGTATGTGGTACTGGTTGCTGGTGGGCCTGAGTCTCCAGCTGTGTTGTATGTGGTTATTGGGATCAAACTCAGGCCCTTGCGTTTGCAAGGGAGGTGCCAGAACCACTGAGCTAAATCCCTGGCCCCAAATTCTGAATATTAATTGAAGCTAATAATATATAACATCAAAGGAAATATGTTTATTTAAATTGATAACATTTTAGTACAAATATATTTTGAAACAGAAGTATGGGAAGTTGTGAAATTACTTTACATTTTTGTGCATCTTTTCTTCCTCAGTAGCTTTTGTGAGGTATAATTGATGGACAGGAAGCTGCATTGGTCAGAGAAGGTCAGGAAGGGACGCTGGGCTTTCCTGCCATAATCTGGTGCCCACCGAACTTGGTTTCCATTGCAGAGCCCCAGGTCACACTGTGATTAACTTTCCAATCTGACATTTCCAGGAAAGCTGAAGCGTTAGCCCGGTGGGCTGCTAAAGCACAAGAAACATCCTGGACCTGTCCTGGGCCTGCAGGGTCTGTAGTCATCTGCGGTCTGTGTTTCCCTTGGTGACCAGACCGGGCAGCCGCTGGACTTGGGCTAGTTTAGGGGATGTACAGACCTGTGAAGCTACCACCATAAGATAATAAGCATAGCTACTGTCCTGACGTGTCCGTGTCTTTTTTGCAGTCTTTCCTCCTTTCTCCCACGTGGTATTGGTACCAACCACTGCAATTATTTTAGCAGTGCTTCTTAATCTCAGAGAACTGTGGCAGCTTATCCGCAAGTGACACGGTGGAGCCCCGGGCCGTGTCTTCAGGTCCTGACACGCATGTCCTCCCACGGCCGTCAACATGGCAATGAATACTCCTGCTTCTTCTAGCCGTGAGGTTTATAACGTAGACTGAAACCTGGGGACTCTGCCGTTCTCTACTGCTGGCTGTTCACGTGGGTCCTGTTGGGGTCCTCTGCGGCTCAAGGAGGAGGAGTGAGGTCTGGGCTCTCCGCGGGGTACAGGGTCTGACTCCTGCTCCCCTGGCCTCTCCCTCAGGGCTTCAGCTGGACTTTGAGCTGGCTCCTGTCCACTCCTTACAATGCCATCGGGAGCTATATCGAGCAGACACCATGGTGAGATCACTTGTCAGCTTTGGGCCATGCAGGGAGGTGGCAAGAGGGGCTAGGTTTTCATTTCCAAGGACTCTCTCAGTCTTTGACTAGGGGCGAGGTGAAGCCTTTTCTAAAGGAAGGGCCACGCGGCCGGCCTTGGATGGGTCTGGCACAGGGCTGGTTGCTGGCCATGGTCACCTTGGCATGCAGAGCTGCATTGGAGCTGCAATGCTTCTGCTCCAAGAGTGCAAGCTGTGGTCCTTGCCCCGTTGTCAGGGAGACCCTCTCCGTGTTCAGTGCTCACACAGGTCGAGGGTCCCTGATGCTGCAGTGTAGTTACATTGGTAACATGGCGACTCTGCTCCTCGAGTGGAGCAGCTGGAGGCCGGTCTCAGATGAACCCTTGCTCTCATTCTGGACAGCTGTTCCGCGGAGACTTAGTCTGTGGTGATGCTCTGATCCCCACCGTGTGCGTCATCCCCGGTGACCTTGGAGCCTGGGCTTCCTGTGGGCTGCCTCATGCCCGCTGTGGGCCCGTGCCTTGGGTCCTCGCAGGCCCAGGTGCCCTCGTGTGTGATGAATGCGAGTGGTTCACAGCCTGTCTGTCCTCTGTCCTCCATCGCCTGTGCACACCCTCCCCTTCCCGGGACAGCGCCGAGCTCCAGCCGTGCCGTGCCGAGGCTGATGTGCTCGCGCACGCGCACGTGGAGGCCTCTGCGCTCACACAGAGGTGGCCTGGCGGGACTGTGGGAAGGGGGCTCGCGGAGTATCAGTTTCTCAGTTTGGCTGCTGCCGCCTCCTGTTCCCTCTGGTCTCTCTGGAGGGAGGACGTGGTCTTGTGCAGTCATACACAAACTCTGGACACAACAACAAAATGTGAACAGGCAGCACAGTCTCACCAGGAGCTTGAGCAGCAGCCAAAGCTCTGGAGAGGGGTGGCTGGGGTGCAGGTCGGCCTCCGCCCCCCTGCTCCATCGCCCAGCTGTCTAGCCTCTGGAGAAGAGGGGCCTGCAGAACTGCTTGTCCTCCTTGGATGGTGTGGATGAACCTCGGTGCCAGGAGGCCTGGATCCCACCCTTGGCTCTGTATGGCTGTGCTGTGAGGTCTGTGTCTTCATTTGTTACTGAAGGAGCGTTAAGTGTCCTTGGAGGTCTCTGCAGCTCAAGAGGCTGGTGGCCAAATCCATTCAGTCCTCTGCTGTTTCCGTGAGCCCCGAAGCTGGCTCATGCCGGAGCAGGCAGACGTGGAATGGCACCGTGATACTTCAGTGCTTGACAAGTAGACACCAGGGACCCTTGTCCTGGAGTCTTTATTTTCCAGAGTGCCTCTCTTCTTCTTTTAATGTTTTCTTTTGTTTGATTACTTTTTATGCTATGGGGGATTGAATCTAGGACCTTCACCCTGAGTTATGATCGCAACACTTTTTATTTTTATTTTTTATTTTGAGACAAGTTCTCACTAAATCGTTAAATTGCCTAGACTGTCCTCAGAGTTGCAGTCCTCTTGCTCCGGCCTCCCAGACTGCTGGGATCATAGGTGTGTACTACCATGCCTCTCCTTTACTGTTGTAGTATGCCTGGCAGTTTAGGGAAGTGAGATTAGGTATGTCCGGGGGCAGTTCACTGCAGAGAGGGTTTCATGAGCACCACTGCATTGGTGCCAGTGCCTCCAGGAGAGGGAACAGGGTTCTGTCCAGGGAGCGAGGGCCTGGGGCTGCCCCAGGAATGGAGAAGCTTGCTGTCATCTTTAGGAGGCTCCCAATCGGGTGGATACATTAATGACTCGTTGGTGACATGG
>PVIR01025653.1:0-24631 GCA_004026965.1 Petromus typicus | reverse complement strand
TCGAAGCCCATCTTGTCAGGCGTCCTCGAGGGCGCCGGGATGAACCGCGAGTACTCCACCGGCGGATGCTTCACTGCGGGCGGAGAAGGCGGGTGGCCGCCGGGCCCTTGCGCCCCTCCGCTCCCCGACAGGCCCTCCTCCCCTGCCAGCGCTGCCCCGCCCGCGAGGCCCTCCTCCCCCGCCAGCGCTGCCCCAGGACCGCCGCACATGCTGGGCTCCTGCCTCCCCGTCAGGCTCTGCCACCAGGGCCCAGATGCCAAGCGGCTCCCGGCTCTCCGGCCTCTCAGTCCGGGGAAGGAGATGAAGTCCGAGCCCACCCGGGGCCCGGAGTGTCCGAGGGGCCGTATGACAGAGGCCAGGCTGCCGCAGCCGGCAAAACAAATATTACTGTAGTACTGGGAATCACGGGCAGGGTGCTAGCCGGGCATGGTGGTGCCCGCCTATAACCCCAGCTCTCAGGAGGCCGAGGCAGGAGGACTGCAGCGCGTGAGCCAGCCACTGCAGCATGCCCCCCCAAAACGGAGCCCTGTGGCAGAAGCGCATTCTCTGGGCCTCTTGCCACTGGGCAAGGTACAGCCAGCACGGGGTTAGGGCCAGGGTTCACGACGGACCCTCCGCCTGCAGTGCCTGCGGGCCGGCCGGCTCCAGACGTCGCCTAGGAAGCAGGCGCGCTTCCACCTGCAGCCACCGGGGGGAGCCGCGGCGGAAGCCGGCGCCGGGAGAGCCCCGCAGGAGGCTCCTCTCTGCCGACCCCTCGCCACCCGCGCGCTGCGACTCACCCATCACCTCCAGCTGGACGTGCAGGAAGCTCTCGGCCTCGTCCTGCAGCGAGCTGTGCGGCCGCAGCGGCACCGGCAGGAAGCCGTACGCCTCCCTGTTGCACACGTACATCTGCACCCCTGCGGCAGGGGGCACGGACCCAGGGAACGAGAGGGGCTGTCAGGCCAAAGGCAGGCGCACAGCGCGCTCCTGCCAGCCTGGCACTCGGCAGGCCGAGGCAGGAGGGCCTCAAGTGCAAGCCCGGCCGGGCAGCCCAGCAAGACCCTACTCAAAATACAAAAGGGCTCAGCGAGAAGGTCCCCAGTACCATGATAGTTTTCAAAAACAATAAAACAAGCCTGCAGCAACAGACCCCTTGGGCACAGTGCTGCCTTCTGAGGTGTCCTCTCATGGGTGGCTCACATTTTGTTTCTGTTTTTGAACTGAGGTCTTGCTACATTTCTTAGGCTGGCCTGGAACGTGAGATCCTCCTGCCGCCAGCCTCCTGAGGGGCGGGGGCTTCCGATGTGTGCCACAGCGCCAGCCTTAGGAGCTGAAAAACTTTTTTTTGAGACAGGGTCTCACTTTATAGTTCAGGCTGGCTCCGAATTCACTATGTAGCCCAGGCACGCCTCAAAATCACAGCGCTCCTCCTGCCTCTGCCTCCTGAGTGCTGGGATTACCTGGCACTGTGGAATGTGGTAATGATTGCTGGTGGGCGTGCGTCACCACGTCCAGCACTGTTGTATGTGGTTACCGGGGACTGAACTCGGGACCTTGCGCTTGCCGGACAGGCACTGGAAACCACTGAGCTAAATCCCCAGCCCCAAGGAGCTGAAATTTAAATTTCAGATGCTATTTACACACCACAAAACACTGTCAGCTTTCCCTTGAAGAGTCCTGGACCTCCGTCTGCCTGTTAACCGCCACTGAAAAGACCAGGTGCCAGGCCACGCACGTGTGTACGGAGGGAGGATCAGGCTACCTACAGACACTTCGGCACTTTCTTCTCAGCACTTCGGACAGATCTAGGGCTCTGCAGTGAGTGGCATGCCCAAGCTCTTTTCACTTTTCCTTTGAGGCAGTCTTGCTAAACAGCCCAGGCAGACTAGAGCTTGGGATCCTCCTGCCTCTGCCTCCCAAGTGCAGACACGCCAGGTGTGTCTACCCGCTGGTCAACTACACTTTCAGGCATCTCTCGGGAGCTGTGGTGCAAATCCCACCTGCATAGCAAGGACTGCTACACACAGCACCTGCAGGCCCGGTCACAGGACAGGTGGGAGGCCAGGACAGGAGGGCTGAGGCAGGAACGACACTCACTGAGCTCAGGGGCTCCATCCGCAGCCGGGGCCGCAGGCGGCGCACATGCAGGCCACCGGGTACATGCCCAGCTCCACGCCCGGAGCTGCCCACACCCCGCGTCCTGAGGCCCTGAAGCACTACCCACATGCGCCACGCACCTGCCTGCTTGCAGGAGAAGGCAAAGACGATGATGTCGTCAAAGGACCACGTGTAGTCAGGGTGGGGTGGGTAGAAGGCCAGGCTGCGGGAGGCCGCCTTGCGCAGGTCCACCAGGAAGGTGGAGTGCACCATGGGGACAGCGAAGCAGCCCTGGCGCTCCCGCTTGCGGATGGGGATGTAGGCTGGTGTGCGCCTGTAGTAGCCCTGGCGAGGGAGAGAGCTCAGCAAGGGTCCCCACGGTGAGGCCGCGGAAGGTCCCCGGGTCCCCCCGTGTAGAAAGGACAAGGGCAATTTTCAGCGGCTGAGAATGGACCACTGCAGTCTCACACCTGTCACCCCAGCTTTCGGGAGGCTGAGACAGGAGGATCTCAAGTTGAAATCTGGTGACTTAGCAAGATGCTGTCTCAACGTAAGAAGGGCTGGAGTGAGCCCCGGTCTGGCATGGGTAAGGCCCCAGTGTCATGCCCAGTACCACCATGGTAGTGAAGGGCAGGAGCCCAGTGCAGGCCCGGGGTCACCTCCCTCCCCAACCAAGCGCTACCTGGGCCGTCATTCCACACCAGAAGTTGGAGTAGGCTGCCCGCGAGTCCAACATGGGCGCCACCACTGTCTTGTTCTCAGCGATGAGCAGGCGCAGCGTGTCAGGGTTCACCAGGAGATTGTCAGCATCCATGAACTGTGGGAGACCACACGTCAGCACATGAGGTGTGGCGGGGCCATGGAGGCCCCTGGGAGGCCCCAAGAACCCGCCAACACTGCACCCCAACATCCGCACAGAAAGTTCACAGGTATGACAGCACACCTGCAATCCCAGCCACCCAGAAGGCTGAGGCAAGAGGGTCTCAAGCGTGAGCACAACCTGCACAGCACGGTGAGATCCTGTCTCTAAACGATAGATAAAATAGAGGGCTGGGGTTTAGCTCAGTGGCACCTCGCCTGCCTGGCACACACAAGAACCTGAGTTCAGGGCCGGGGAGTTAGCTCAGTGGTTCCGGCGCCTGTGTTGCAAGCGCTAGGACCCGGGTTCGATCCCCGGTAACCACATACCATACTGGGCGTGGAGACTCACGCCCAGCAGCAACCAGTACCACATACCACAGTGCCGGGTGTGGTGGCTCACGCCTGTCATCCCAGCACTCGGGAGGCAGAGGCAGGAGGATTGTGATGTGAGTTGGAGGCTGAGCTCAGGGCCAGCCTGAACTACAAAGCGATACCCTGTCTCAAAAAAAAAATAAAAAGACCTGAGTTCAATTCCCAGTACCAAAAGAAAGAAAATGAATAAAAGGAAAAGAAAACAGAGCTAAGTAACTCTGAAGTGAGCACTCACCCAGGTGTGAGGTCCTGGGATTTGCTCTCCGCACCACAAAAAGCCAAAAAGTTATTTTAAAAAAAAAGAGAGAGAGAGACAGAAAAAAAAAATCACACTCAGGAAACACTTAGACCTGGATGCTCTGGGCCACTGGGAGCAGAACACGCAGATCACGAGACAGATCGCCAGGCCAAGCACCGCACCGGAACCGGAAAACCCAAACGCTCCAGAACCTCATATACTTCGGTATTGACAAGTGAAAACTTCTACACCCTGAACTCTGTTACACACACAAAATTGTTTTTAAAAAACAAATTTCCCCTCAGGACTTCCGTGTTTGGAACAGACACTGGACACCTGCCCGGGCCCACCCCGCCTGGGCAGTGACCCGAAGTACGCAGGACTCCGGCTCGGACTCTCCCCGCAGCACGCGGGCGGCCACGGCCTGCAGCGGGGCGCCAGGTGGCTTCAGCGTGGTCCAAGGGCGTCCGTGGTGCCGCTCGCTCTCCGCTGCCCACGGTATTTCGGTATTTTTAACAGGCTGGACTAACCGCCGCAGACGACATCCATGCTCCAACTGGAGGCCCGGGGCAGCCTGCGGGGACCACCCCCTGGGCCAGGCAGCCGCCCCTGGGGACCCTGCCGCACACGCACTGTGGACAGTGGACAGCCCGCGGGGCCGCAGCTCCACTCCTGGTCGCCTCCCCGGAGAGGCCAGGGCATGGACGCAGAGCGGGCACTTGCTCGGGCAGCGCCACCCCAGAGCCAGGCGGGACAGACGCCCGTCAGCGGGCGGCTGAGCACAGCGGGGACCACCCTCGGACACCAGCCAGGCAGACACAACGGCAGCGGGGTGGAACCCAGGCACCGCCCAGTGCCAGGCGGGTGGCACACACCCGCAATCCCAGCACTCGGGGCCGAGGCAGGAGGGTCACCACCACTTTGAGGCCAGCCCGCGCTACGTGGGGAGGCCATGGCCAGCCTGCGCTACGCGGCGAGGTCCTGTTTCAAAAAAACAAAAATAAGAACATCACACAGTGACAACAGCCAGACAAAGGCCACAGCTGTGTGACACTGGTAGGAAACGTCCGGGACAGGTGCGTGCACGGTGACGGGAAGCCCGGCAGTGGCGGCAGGGCTGGGCACGGAGGGCCTGCTCGCAAGGCCGGGTGTCGTTTGCGGGGACAGAAGTGCTCTGGAACCACACGGCGCTAACTGCTGCACATAACGAACGGTCAAGGCCCGTGAATGTTAAGCTCTGCAGTGTTAATTTTATGTTACAGAAATTGCACCTCAATCAGAACACATGCAATTACAAAGTGGGTCTCTGCAGGAAGCAGCGTAAGGACGAGTGTTTCTTACCGTCTTGTATATTTTCAAGCCACTAACATGCGTAACTTTTGTTAAAAAACGGAGGAAAGGAGGCCTTTGTTTAATAATAATTTCTAAAAGAGCAGATAAACCGTCTCACATTCCAACACGGCCCTCCAAAGGCCCTAATTACAGAACTACGATTCTGTGTCGAGAGCCGCCTTCAGCCTCAGCAGCACCTCGAGTTCCCCAAGGTTTGCAGAAGAAAAGGACACAGCCAGCCAACCTCCAATCTCAAAAGCAAGACCAGACACAGACACAAGATGCTGGAAAGCGCTAGAAGATTCCAGAAGGTGCTGGGAAGTGTTAGAAGATTCCAGAAAATAGTGGAAAGCGCTAGAAGCTGCCAGCAGGTGCTGGAAAGTGCTAGAAGATTTTTTCCAGGGGGTTGCTTTTTTGGGGAAGTGTTAGAGGATTTCCAGAAGATTGTGGAAAGTGCTAGAAGATTCCAGAAGATACTAGAAAGTGCTAGAAGATGCCAGAAGTTCCAGAAGGTGCTGGTCCATCTCTGTGACCACAGGACAGTCCGAGGGCCCTCTGGACAGACTGTCACTGCTCTGTCATCTGAAGCTTCTGCTCTCTCACTTATAAAATGTGCTGACAAGGCAGCAGGGCTCCAGGAGGACCCTAGGCAATCCTCCCCCAGGAGACAGCTTGCTCCTCCCCACCTGCACCCCTCCTTTCCCCACACGTCCGGACCCACCAGCCCTCTCCATACCACTGATATCTAGTGCTGTCCTGGCCCCCACCTTTGGCCCTGCTACCCACGGCACAGCCGAAGGGGCTGCTGAAAAGCACAGGTCGGATCCCGCCCCGCTCACACAGGCTCCTCGGCGGACTTTGGCGGGCCGCCTGCCTTCACACAGCCATCTTCTCCACGGCTCAACTGCTCTCCACTCTGACCCTGTGCCCGACCCCCCAGGCCAGCTCCTCTAAGGCCTGCCTGCAGGTCCCCATACCACCCTGCCTGTCACCCCCTGTGGGGAATCCAGGCCCGGTTGACCAGTTCACACTTCGGGACCCAGTGGGCGAGTGGGTTGGAAGAGGGTCTTCATGGGTAAATGAGCGTGAGCTAACACGGGGCCAATCACAGAATGAAGAAGCCAGGTGTGTGCAGCACAGCCACCCCAGCACCCTGGAGGCTGAGGCAGGACAACCACATGCTCAAGCTCAGCCTGGGGAACTCAGCAATCGAGTGAGACCCTGTCTCCAAAGAGGAAAAGAACTGAAATGAAGACTCAGCTGTTGCCACCCTCAGAGGGAACTGCCGGTCAAGGATGAGGAAGGGGAAGTCAGGCCTGGCCAGGTCGGGTCACTCGTGTCGACCCAGCCCCGAGCTCGTCCCCTGGCTTCTTGGAAGTGTCCCCAAAAGTGTTGCCACAGGGCACCAGAGGGTGCACGAAACTGCAGATGGTTCTGAAACAAGCAGACCAACCCCAGGGTCCAGCCCCAGCGGTCACAGAGCCCGCTCAGTCTGAACTGGTCAGTTTCCAGACAGGGACTCACATAGCGGCTCAGGCTGACCTGAAACAGGGTCCTCCTGCCTCAGCCTGCCAAGGAGCCAGGACCACAGCCTGTGCCTCCGCACCCAGCTTCCATTCATTCCTAATGACTAGGGACTCCTGCTCCTGGCAGGCCAATAATGCACATCTGTAATCCAGCCTCTCACAAGGCTGAGGCAGGAAGATCACCAGGTTAACCTCCGCCTGGGGAACTCAGTGAGACCACCTCAAAATAAAATCAAAGTGGCTGGGGCTGCACCACCCTCAGACCCAGGCGGACCCTCCCCCGCCCGCTTCGCCTTGGCTTCCGGCACTCACCAGGATGTAGTCAGCCCACATGTCCCGTGCGGCCTTCAGGGCGGCCTGCCGTAGTTTCATGATGTGCTCGTAGCGGGCGTCAGACCAGTGCTTGGGGCCCTCCTCGTCTGGGTAGGACCTGCGGAGAGAGACAGCGTGAGGTCAGGCCTGCCCGGCGTCACACGGGCTTCCCGGGAGCGCGGCAGGAGCAGCGGGACAGGCGGAGGGCGGGAGGTGGTCCCCAGCAGGTGGCTCAGCAAGTGCTCCGGCCCAAGGGTGGGAGGGGGGGAGGGGCGGCCAGGCGAGGACACTGCCCTGGAGGGCTCACGGGTGCAGAGCCCGTCTGGGCGGGCAGCTAGCACAGGAAAGAAGCCCAAGCAGGCCAGAGTGGTGCATGCCTGTCATCCCAGCTACCCTGGAAGCTGAGGCAGTGAGATCCCATGCTTGAGCCCAGCTCGCACAACTTTGCCAGACACTGTCTCAAACCATAACGCGGGCAGAGGATGTACCACCCTGGGGTCAATCTCTAGGACACACACAATAAAGAATCAACAAATAAATCCTAGAGTGGAGCAAGGTGGCTCACGCCTTCCTTCCTGGCCACTTGGGAGGCTGAAACAGGAGGATCTCTTGAGCCCATCAGCCTGAGGCCAGCCTGGCAGCAGAGTGAGGCCCCGGGACGCGTGGGAAGCTAAGCAGGGCCTGAGAGGGGGAACAAAGAGCTGCCCAGACAGAGCAGGGGGTCCAGGAGGGGCAGAGGCCCAGCGCAGGACTGGGTGCGCTGGGAGGGCAGCGGGGAGGCAAGCCGCACGGCCAGGCTCACCTGGGCTCCTCTGCGGGCCGCCACTCCACAGAATGGTACAAGCCCTTCACGGCCACCAGCCACTCGCGCAGCACAGCCGACGTGTTGTCCACGTTGTGGTCCGTGGCCACCCTGCAGGAGGAAGGCGACGGTTTCAGCCGAAGGGAAACAGGCAGGAACCCCCACAGGAAGACTGCTGGGTCTCCCTGTCCCCGGCAAGACCCATGCCTGCCTGCGAAGTCCGAGGGACCCCAGCGCCCGGCTGTTCTCCGGTGTCTGAGGTCTCCCAGTGATGGACGCCCCCTCAAGAACCCAGGCCTCCCTGCAGGGCCAGTGCTCACCACCGGCCGCAGCCAGCCCTTTCCATACACAGTGCCCCGAAGCTGCCGGCCTGCGCTTCAATTTGCAGTCCTCCTGCCTCAGCCTCCTGAGTACCCAAGGCTACAGGCAGGCACACCACCGCCAGAAAATGTGTGCCGCTTGCCGGCCCCACCTGCCTCCGTCCTGTCCTGGGACCCACACGCCCTCGGGGGCTAGGGTCACACTCAACAGCAGTGCCAGAGGCACTTGCACGTGGTCATCCAGGCGCGGGTCCCGGGGGCGGGGGGGACAGGGCCGGGGGCGCGGGGTAATCCCCCCGGTGGAGCGGGTCTGCGGCGGCGGCCACCTGGGACCACCGACAGAGCAGCCCGGCTCGCGGGCCCATCTTCGATCCAAGCCCCAGTCCCGCCCGGGCAAGCCGAGCAGCAGGCCTCCGGGGCCGCCGGCGCCTGGGCCAGGCGGGGCGGGCGGGGCGCCGGGGCCACCGGCCCGGACGAGGCGCGGGCCCGCCCGGCGGACGCCCAGGAGCCCGCCGGCCGCGCCGCTCACCACAGCGCCGTGCGCTCGCGCGGGTGGCGCAGCCGCTCCAGGGCGCCCAGCGTGGCGGGCAGCGCGTGGGCCGCGTTCCGGGCCAGCAGCGCGACGAGCACGCGCGGCGCCTGCAGCGGGGACTCGGGGCTCCAGCGCTCCTCGGGGAAGTAGGCGGCGGCGCCCGGCGGGGCCCCCGGGGCCGGCGCCAGCAGCAGCAGCAGCAGCAGCCGCGGAGGCAGCGGCCCGGGGAGCCGCCGCCCGCGCCGCCGACTCGCGCGCGGGGCCGCCGCCATCGCGCCACGCGTCGCCTTTAAGCCGCCTCCGGCCGGCGGACGGGCCGCGCCTTAAAGGATCGGCCGCCGCGGCCCCGCCCCCGGCGCGCGCCTTAAAGGGGAGGAGCGCGCCGGGCGCCTGGCCGGCCCGCCTGGCAGGCCCCGCCCCCCGGGGCCTTAAGGCTAGAGCGCCGCTTTCGCCGACAAATTTCCGGCCCCATGACGTCACTGCCAGGCCCGCCCGCGCCGCAGCCCTAAACCCGCAGAGACCCGGCGGTCTGGAGTCTAGTTCGGGAGCCCGCCGGGCTTCAGGCGCTCTGAGCCCCGCGGTCGGCGCCGACCGACTTCCCTGTGGATGAGACCTAGCCTGTGCACCGAGGGCCCGGCCAGTGAGGACGTAAGCGATCTGTGCCTCAGTTTCCCCGCCTTACGGAGTGTCCAGCTTTAAGCTCTGTGGTCCCGGCTTTTTATTTTGTTCTAATTTTGAGACAGGGCCTTACCAAGTCTCGTCTTACCGAGGCAGGGCTCGAACTTGTGACCCTCCTGCCCCAGCCTCTCAGAGTGCTGGGATCCCAGCATGCACCACCTCATCCACCTGGTGTTATTTGAGTCATTCTTCAAATTTAACTTTTAGAATGGTGATTGGCTAGATGTATGCACAGGCTCGGGCACCCCATCTTCCGGCCAGGTGTTTCTGCAACGGGGCTGGGGCCAGGAGGAAGGGCCGGCGCCCTGGGGGCTGCAGGGTCGAGGGGTGCCGGGGGTCTCTGGGCCAGAGTCTGCACCTGTCTACCAGGAAGAGAAGAGCGGTCTAGCTGTATGATTTGGGAGAGGGGTTTCCTGAGTCAGCCTCACCCGGAGCCCATCTGGACAGACTCAGCCCCCAGGGCAAACGGCGGAGGCTCAGCCAGGTCGACGGTTTCTCCGCTCAGTCGCCAGCACGCCCTCCAGGGTGAGGAGGCCGGGGCAACACAGCCTCCTTATTTGCAGGAGCTGGAGTTGCCCCCAGCTCAGACAGCGTGGGTTCACTGCAGGAGTCACGCGGCGGGACATTCGTATCCCAAGGGAAGGCAGGGAAGAGCCGCTGGAGGGGCTGGGACCCGAGGAGCCGCCAAGCAACAGGCGGCAGGTGGCCGGGCCTCTCTCCTGAGTTCCGGAGCCGGACCCGAGTCAGAGCAGTCTCCTGGCACCGAGAAGCCGGACGCAGAAGAAAGGAAGGAAGCGTACCCAGCCCGGCACCAAGAGAGCCCACGAAGCTGAGAAAAAAATCTGTAACCTGTAACAAAACATTCCTGTCCTTAATGAGTGAAGCATTATTAGTTGTCAATGAGAAAAAGATCAACACTTCTTCAGGGACGAGTAGCTCAAAGCCTGACAGTTCACTAGAAATATCCCCACATCACAAAGAAATGATATTTTAATTCAATTTAATCACCAATTCAAAATAAAAGCCGTGCGATGAGGCATCTGCAGAGAGCCTGGCACCTGGCACCACAACACAGGACACTTCTGCCTGGAGCGCCGGGTCAGGGGCCGCAGGACGGTTGTGAGGCTGGGCGGGGGTCGCCCTGGCAGAGAGGGGATGCGGGTGTGGACAGCAACGGCCGTGATGTCCCGAGAGGAGGCCGGGTGGTGGAGCCGGGTCCAGCTGCCATCTCAGGCCTGAGTCTCAGTTTCCCCCTCTGCAATGGGGCAAAGTTCACAAAGACACCAGGACAACAGACAAGCAGCAAGTCACATGTTGTAAGGACTCGGTGAGCAGCAGTGGCTTAACGGGAAACAAACAGACCCCGGACCGCACAGAAGACAGGACCAGCAGCTTCTCTGAGAAGGTGCTACAAATGCTTGCTAAGCTCCCTACACACAGTCAGGCTCAAGTGGGATTGACGCAGCAGACAGCCATTATTTCCCCAACTTTCTATTATTTCATGGTACTGGGGATGGAACCCAAGGCCCTTGCGCTGAGCTACACTCCCATCTCCTACCCCCGATTTTTATAATTGTGACAAGGTCACCCTAAGTCATATTGCTGAGGCCACCTTTGTACTTGCAACCCTCCTGCCTCAGCCTCCCACGTGCAGAGATGGCGGGCGGGTGCTGAGTCACCTGGCTTTTCCTAAATACTTTGGATCTACAATTATTTGAAGTGGACATTGATCCCACCCAACTGGAAAGCCAGCTTGCCAGTCAGCGCCCTGAGGCACAGCTGTTACTGCGTAAGACCAGGAGTTGAACACCTGCTGGCTCAGCACTGAGCACATAAACTCGGGCCCCAGTGCCCTTTGACCTCAGATCCGGAGGCTCGCCTGATGTGGGTCCTCGAGACTCCTCGGCCTCGTCTCTGTGGGCATCAACCTCAAGAGCACCTGGGTCCTCACCTGCTGCCTCCTGGTCCCAGGGGCGCTCTGAGTGCCCAGCCATACTGCAGGACGCATCATTCGAACCCAGGGCCTCCTGCAACTCTGAAACCAGAGATGAACCGCTGGAAAGATCGGGGAGCCTGGCCCCCACGGGCCCACACTTTCTCTCTGAAGGGGAGGCCGGTAAGGCAGAGCTCAGCCAGGAATCCAGCGTTGGCACTGCAGCCCTAACAGGCTATGCCTGGGCAGACATAGCCAGCCAGTGCTGTGCACTCCACCGAGCCCCCCTGCTATTCCAGACAGCATAAATCGATGACAGATCAGGCAGCCTGTAGGACCTTCACCCTCATTCCCTGCCTCTGGGCTTAACTTGCTGCAGAACACAGCTGTTTTGCATGTAAGGCTTCTGCTGTGCTAAAGGAATTCGGTTCTTCTTGTCTGGCTGCCACGGTGAAGGCATGCCTTCACTCCGGGATCCCACCACCTCTTCGTCCTGCCACCTGTCTGGCCTTCTCGGTCCCTCCTGTCCCCACTGCCCTTCAGATCCCGGCCCCTCAGCCTCCTGTCTGCTCCTGACCACACTGCTGCACTCCGCGTCCTGGCGCCGCCCCTGCCGGGGGCCTGCCGTTCGTCCCCAGGACCGGGCCGGCCTCCTCTACAGCCTCCACTCCGGCTGCTCTCACTGTCGCCCTCCGCGCTCCCGAGGGCCCGTGCGCTGAGGCCTGGAGTCCGCTCCTGCGGCTCAAGGCCCTGAGCCCGTCACATGGACACTCTGACATCCCTGAGCCGCCCTGCCCGCTGTCACTGCCCGCTGGGGACAGACATGTCTCAGTGGACCCAGGCTCATGAGTGCGCTGCTGAATAGGAAGAAGAAGATGTCTGCAGAGCCACTTTCCAGCCCCAGAGCTCCAACCGGTGAGCCCCAAGTCTACGAGTTCTTGCCGGCTTCCTGCCAGCCAGAGTGGAATGGTGAGTGGTTGTTGAAGAAACAAATGTGAAGTCAAGTCTGTGCATCGTTTTCAAACTGCCTCTTCTACTGAGACCTAGTGCACAGCCTTCACAGCCCCTGGAATGCCCCTCCTTGAGGCCTCCGTCGCTGACCACGCCACCCCGTCTGGTGCCGACCCTGGGTGGCAGGGCAGGCGTTCCCAGGCAGCGGCAGGCTCACCTCTGTCGACCCTCCGCAGCAGGACTTCACGGACCACGTCCTCCAGGATGTCTCTGACGCTCAGGGCCTGGCTGCCCACGCCCAGGTCATCCCCCTGGAGCTCAGGCAGCTCCTGGAACACGTGGGGGAAGGGAGGGGATGGGCTGGCAGCAGAGCCTTGACCAGCCAGGTATGGGTCTGGCTCACCGGCCCGGACTGCCTGGGGGGACCCCACTCCCTAGCGCTGCATACAGAAAACTGGACAAGCTAAAGGTGGGGGCTGAGTGGCCCCCACAGCATGTATGGAGAGAGTCCAGGGAGCCCACGTGTGCGCTGTGATGTCCTTTGACAGGTGATTCCACCAGCCCCCCCAGCACCGAGGAGGCTGAGGCAGGAGGATCTCAGCAAGTTAGAGGCCAGCCTGAGCTACAAAGACAGACCGTCTCAAGAAAACCAAACAACTGATTCTGTCCAAGGGTCCCCCCACTCAGAGCAGCCCAGATGCTGTCACTGAGCCTCCAGCCAGGTGTCCCTGCCCCGGTGCGCCCTCCTGGCCGGCTCACCGCTAGGCCGCTGGGCTCCAGCCACTGCAGCACGAAGGGGAGGAGGACTCGCAGCAGCCAGCCCCGCATGAACTCGCTCCGCGCAGCTCTGCTGTCCGAGGACAGCTTCTGTGGGACAAGGTGCTGCCTGGTAAGCCCGCATCGCGGGGCCCTGCTCCCCTCCCGTCGCCTCACCTTCAGCACAAGCCCCCGGACTTTCTCCAGCTGCCGGGCTGCCTGGTCGCGGTCCAGGCTAGCGGTTAGACCCTGATCAGCCAGCTGCAGGAAGGTGGCCACAGCATCGGCCATGAGCTGCGGGAGGGCACGGAAGTGACCATAGTGTGCCAGCTCCCTCACCTCCCCTGGTGCCAGGGTACCAGACTCAGGAATGCAGCTCCGCCCGGATCTGCGTCCGCAGCTCAGCACTCCGCGCAGTCCCAAGCGGCCCTGGGAAGTCCCTAGGCGGTCTCCAGGACACTTCCTGTCTCCTCCCGCCAGCCTCCAGCCAAAGCCAGCGGGCCTTCCTGCCTCCTCCCCGGCTCTGCGCCGCTGGCAGCACAGCCCGCCCACTGCCCCTGGCCCTGCGCATGCCCAGGAGCTTGCGAGAGGCCGCCTGGCAGAGCCCCGCCTCACGCCCCTCTCCTTCCTCAGTGCCCCCTCAGCTGGACCCGGCCCTTGAGGCTCCCACAGCACTTTCGATGCCCACACAGCCCCAATCGCTGCGTGGGGTCCCTGCGGGACCATTAACCCTGTCCACTGGAGGCCGGTCCAGTCACCCTGGGGTCCTCGGCCCACATGCGATGAGCCCCACAAGGCTGTCCCCGCCATCGTGCTCACCTGCTGAGCGAGGTCCTGCACCGCAAACACTAGGCTCTGTGTCCCCTGGAAGCCGAACGGAGCCGCCAGCTGTCCCAGGCGCCCCCGGTCGCGGTCGGCCTCTCGGTAGCAGAAGTGCATGAGCTCGGGGTCCCAGGGCAGCTCCCCCAGCGAGTGCACCTGGCCCCGCCACCAGGGAGACCTCGTCAGCCACAGCAGGGCCATTGCAAGGCACGGGAGGAGGGGGAGGCCGCCGGAGGCTGCTGAACCGCATGCTTCTTCCAGCCAGAGCTGGGGACCGAACCCAGCGCCCACACACCGAGCTACATCTCAGCCCAGAGCCCTGGGAATGCAGGGCGGGCTACCTGGCAGGGGCCAGCCTCGCCGGGCTCCGCCCACCACGCCGGCCCCTCCCACGTGGTCGGGCCCCTGTCCTCTTAGCCCCGCCCACTCGCCTTGGCCCCGCCCACTCACCGCCCCTCGCAGCCGCGCCCCCATCTGGTTCCCACGCAGGCGGCTGCTCACGCGGTCCACGCCCCGCGCCAGCAGCGCCCGCACAGCGCCCAGCGCGCCTTCCACGGTGCTCAGCAGCGCGCGCGCGAGCTGGGGCAGGTGCGGGTCCACGCTCTGCTGCAGGCAGGTCTCCAGCCGGACCTGGACGGCCGCTGCGGGTGGAGACACACTGCTGGGTCTGCGCTTAGCTAGAGGCGGGGAAGCGTGAACCCAGCTCCCCGCGTCGCCCTTCTGCACGCGAGAAACAGCTCATGCGGACCATCAGCCCGACAGACAGGCCAGGAGGCAGTCAGATTCCACTCCGAGCGGAGTGTAATGGGCGTTCCATGCGTCCCAGCCGGAGTCAGTTAGCGACCTCTCTTTTGTAACCTGAGTCAGCTGCTTTGGGTCAGGTCCTGACCTCCATCCCGCCAGCCTCAGAGCATCCAGGCCCCGCCCACTCTTCCTGAACTCCCAATCAGGGTCATTGTGTTGGAGACTAGGCCCCGCCTCCTAACCCCACTTGGCTTCCTTCCCACCCTATGGCCTCTCCCCAGACAACCCCGCCCCTCCCCACCTGGAACCACCCATTGCTAATAAAGACCACATCAGGCCTCGCCACCCTCTCCTCACGGGCCACGCCCCTACGGCGACCCATCCCCGCGAAGCCACGCCCACTCGCGGTCGGTGCCCGTATGCTCCACCTTTTTTCCTCCCGGGTCCCTTCCAGAATTTTGAACTGTAGACTTAAGGTCTCGTCCTATGGAGTTATCTGGCTTCCTTCCAAGTCCTTTACCGACGCTTCTTCCTACCTATGCGGCCCCCCCGCCCCCTTCTATACCTATACCCCTACTCCACCCCCCAAACAAGACCACGCCCCCGCGGTGCTGGCCACACCTCTCGGACACCTTCCAAACCAGGCAGCAGTCCCTTCGCGCCTCCAGCCGCTCCTCAGCACCCCAATCGGTCCCAGCCCTTCCCGGCTTAACCACGCCTCACGCCCCTCCCCACCCGGCCTCGCGCCTTCCTACCACGTGGCATTTTGGTCGGCGCTTACACGAGGCCACGCCCTTTATCTGACTCCGCTCTGACAAGCTGACCCCTCGGCACTAACCACGCCCCTCCAGACTGGTCAAGCTAACTCCTAGAGGTCTTTCTCTCCTGGGGAGCCCCGCCTCTGCCGGGCCCCGCCCCCTACCCTGCAGCCTGCCCGCAGCGCGCGTGCGCAGTCTCAGCGTGTGCTCCAGGTCCGGGCGCAGCGTCCGCTCCAGGGCTGCGAGCAGCTCGTCCTTCTCGGGCTGAAAGGCGCGGAGCCCGGCGGAGGCCGCAGCCAGGACCACGCAGTAGACGGCGTCCAGGAGCTGCGAGCGGGGCGCGGAGGGGGCGGTGAGGCGGGCCCGCGGGGCGGGGCGGGGCGGGGCGCACCGGGGCGAGGCCCGGCCCTACCTCGGCGTGCGCCCAGGTCCCCGCTCGCCCCGCCGCGGCGCCCTCCGTCCTCGTCCACGCTGGCAGCAGCTCGCGAAGCAGCACGGCGCTCAGCACCTGCGGACACCGCGGTGGGCGGGGGCGGGGTGTGGGGCCGGGGGCGGGCACCCACCTCGGCGTCGGAGCCCAGCGTCGCGTCGTCGGCGGCGGCGTAGTGGCCCCGGTGCTGCCGGTGGAGCCGCACGGCGTCCAGGAAGGCGCGCGCCGCGGGGTCCCGGCTGCGCTGCAGCACTGAGTGGGGCGGCGGCCCTCCCTTAGGCCCGTCGCCACCCAGACCGCCCTCCTCCGCACAGAGGCCCGCGGCAGCCCCTCAGGTCGGGCCTCTGCGGCCAGCAACCTGCCCGACTGTGCGCCGGTCCGTGCCCTCCGCCTGCCCGAGCGCAGCCCGACGTCTTTCCACCACCACCACCCCGCCGAGCTCCGCAGGTGGCCCTGCCACCCTGGTGTGCCCGTCCTCCTGAGGCCCGGACCCACCTGTGCCCCGCAGCCGGATGCCACACTGCAGGGCCAGGCTCCAGGAGCGCTGCGCCTTGGCGGACGGCGCGGAGAAGCAGAGGTGCCGGCGGAAGGGGTGCTGCAGGAGGATCGGGGCGCGCACGGGGGTCTGCAGGAGCGGCTCAGGGCCTGCGGCGCGGGGCGGGCAGGCTTGGTCCAGCTCCCTGCACTGGCCGCGCTCCCCGCGGGCCACGCTGCGAGGACGCGGCCAGCTGGGCGCTGTGTTCCAGCCACAAGACGGGGGGAGCGCCCTCTGGTCTCCTGCCTTGGAAGGGGCCTAAGGGTGACCCTAGAGGGGCCCTGCGCAGAGGCACACCGTGACCCCACACTCAGGAGGCTGGGACAGGAGTGTCACTGTGAGTTCAAAGCCACCCCAGGCTACACAGCCAGACCCTGTTCAAAACAACAAAAAGAAAACACCATACAGCGGTACTGACGGCCTAGGACTGGCGGAAAGAAAATGAGCCAGTTTATTTTGCAGATTCTCATAAATCCTGGGTGTCTGGTTCTCATTTCCTGAATGACGCGCTCACGTGCTGAAACTCAAGAATGCGAGACAGTGGTGTTCAGGAAGCCATCTGCAGGGCCAGGGCTGGGCAGGGCCCCGGAAGGCCCTAGCTGCCACAACTCAGAAATTCAAAGAAAACGCAGAGAACCAGCGTGAAATAAAACCCAGGTGGGTGGACAGCTGTCTTCAATTGTCTGTTTCTTGAGACAGGATCGTACTACGCGGCCCGGGTTGGCCTCGAACTCATGACGACTGAGTGCTGAGATCACAGGTGTGCACCACGTTGCCTAGGAGGATCTGCGGGGCTTTTTTGTTTTGAGACAGGGTCTCACTTTGTGGTTCAGGCTGGCCCTGAGCTCAGCCTCCAACTCCCATCACAGCAACCCTCCTGCCTCTGCCTCCCGAGTGCTGGGATGACAGGCGTGAGCCACCACGCCCGGCACTGTGCTATGTGGTACCAGGGACCTTGTGCTTGCCAGGCAGATGCCAGAACCACTGAGCTAAACCCCTGAGCGGCCCTGGATCTGCTTTCTTACACTTTCCACGGTGAGGTTTTTATGTTGCGGGAGCCGGAGGCAGGCTGGCAGCAGCACTGCCCCCCCCCCCGGGACGCAGGGCCCCACCTGCAGCGCCCAGCCCGGGCTGGGGTGGGGGTGCTGTCGGGAGGGGGCCTCACCAGCAGGGCTGAGCCCCGGCGCATCCAGGAGGTGCAAGTACTCTTGCTGGGAGGTCAAGACCGCGTAGCCAGTGAGGGTCGCCGCGCCCAGGGGACGCCGCCCAGCCTCGAAGTCCTGCGAGGGGCGAGGCTGAAGGTGACACAGAGGCCCACTGCCCGCGGAGAGACGCTGCGTGGGCTCCGGACACTGCCCCTTTCATACTCTGCGAAGGGAGGGAGCCCAGCCCGCTCCGCTGCCCAGAGGCGCCCAGAGTTCTTCAGATTCCAGGCGGGATCTCGCCCAGTTCCCAGAGGCCCGCCCTGCGTGCCCGGGAGAGAGCGGGGAGCCGGGGCCCTGCCCGCCCCTCCGCCTGTACCTCACACCGCGCGCCCGCCCTGCCACGCCACGCCACGGCAGGGAAAGTGCGGGCGGGTGGCGCGACCTGCACGCTCCTCAGCTGGACACGGGGGCCCTGAGGGGCCAGCGCCTCCCGCTGGGCTTTCCCGCCTGGCGGGGCGGGGCTCGCTCACCTCCTGCCCGGCGAACCACTCCAGCCGGCCGTCCCCGCGCAGGACGCAGAACGCCGGCTCCCACCGCGGCGGGCGGCCGCGCAGCTGGGCCAGGGGCCCCCGGTGCTCTCGCACTCGGGCCAGCTTCTGCGCAGGATGGAAGGCGTCAGGGCCGCGGACAAGTCTCCGGCCCAACAGCTCTCCCCCTGGAGAGGGACTTGAACCCAGAGCTTCCTCGTGCCAGGCTAGCCCTTGACAGGGAGATGCGCCCCATCCCTGTGTTCTGAGATGAGGTCTCAATTGCTCAGACTGGCGTTGACGGGGGATCCTCCTGTCTCAGCCTCCCAAGCACGGGGGGTCCAGGGATGCACACCAGGCGGGGCCTGCCAGGGCCCTGAGGAAAAGCCCGTCGCTACCGCGCTACAGGCCACAGGCGAGCGCTACTAGGGCACGGGTGCCTTGGTGGATGTCCGGGATCTGCCGGTCCCGAGCCAGAGCCCGCGGCGGGGCGGTGACTCCGATGTGAGGCTGGGCAGCTCTGCCTGCTGGGTGGCCGTGTGGGCCTGCACGTCCCCACCTCCAGAACTTCAGCCTCGCCCTCCCCGTGGGACCCCTGAGCCGGTGTGTCTGCGCGCCCCCCGGACCCAGGGCGAGGTGCCTCGGAGGACGAGGCAGGAAGCACTCCCCCAGCACCCACCTTGCTGCGGCTCAGCTGGGGTCCCGAGGGCTCCCGGGGGTGCAGCTCCAGCGAGATCTGCCGCTGCACGGCCGCCACCAGCTGCGCGCGGTAGCACGGCAGGAAGCTGCCCAGCAGCGCGGACGCCCGGCCTGGGGACCGCGGGGCTCTGAGCGACCACCGGCCCGGGGACCGCGGGGCTCGGACCGACCACCGGCCCGGGGACCGCGGGGCTCTGAGCGACCACCGGCCCGGGGACCGCGGGGCTCGGACCGACCACCCCGCCCGGGGACTGCGGGGCTCGGACCGACCACCCCGCCCGGGGACCGCGGGGCTCTGACCCACCACCGGCCCGGGGACCGCGGGGCTCTGAGCGACCACCCCGCCCGGGGACCGCGGGGCTCTGACCCACCACCGGCCTCCCCCGCTCCCCGTCGGCCGCGCAGCCCGACTCCCGCCGGCCGGTCCGCACTGCCGAGCCCCGCCGCCAGCCCCGCCCGCCCCGCTCACCCCGCAGCTGCTCTCGCTGCCGCCGGTCCAGGGGACTCGAGGGCTGCGCCCCCATCCTGCTCGCCTCGAGCCCCGGCCCGCTCTGACGGCGGCCGCGCCGGGGCGGCTCCGGGCACCTGCGTCCTGGGCGGAGCTGCGGGGCCGGCTCGGGCTCGCCCGCCCAGAGCCCCCGCCGCGGCGCTTCTTTAAACACATACTCTTACTTCTTTAAAAAAATCTTTCCTTCCGTACTGGGGCTGAACCCAGGCTTTCTGCACCAGCTGCACCTGCACGCCGTTCTGCTTTTCTTTCCTCTTGTCAGTACTGAAGATGGAACAGGACCTTACTCAAGAGGCCACCTAGGTGCCTCTGAGCTGAAGTCTAAACCCTTTTCACTTTTTGACGAACGGTCCTGCGGAGTGGCCCCGGCTGGGTTGCAACTTGAGGTTCTCCTGCTTCAGCCCCCTCAAGCAGGATCACAGGTGCGTGCTGTCACACCCAGCTCAGACTGCATTTCTAAAACGTCTCCTAACACTCCGGAAGGCTGAGGCAGGAGGATCACAAGCCCCAGCCCAGCCTACACAACTTCGCAACAACTTCTGTCAAAATAGGGACTAGAAAGGCCTGGGCCAAAAGCCCTGGGGCAGAGCTTTCTGAAACAGATCTCTCGTCTCAGGCCTGTCTCCTTCCAGGACCCGGAACCCTAGTTCCCGCAGCCTCTGCGCCCGGTGCTCCAGAGCAGCCAGTTCCCTCCCTCCCTGGCCTGGGTACCCCCTAAAGGAGGGAGGGAGGGGCAGGCACAGGGCCGCAGGCGCCAAGCAGTGCGCGGCTAATCCTGGCGCAGCAGGTGGTGGGAGGGGCCCGGCCGGAGGAAGAGTCCCCGCCACCGGCCACTCGGATCCCTCGGACCACAGGGCCTGTGGCGGCCGGATGCGGCCCTGCTGCTCCCTGAGCCAGGTAACAGCGCCGAGAAGTAGAGATGCGAAGGGAAGGCTGAGGTGGGACTCCTAGCTCGGGTCTGCGGAGGAATTTCCGGCCGCCCGCTCGGACTCTCCACGCGCTCAGCCCGGCACCCCCGGTCCTACTTCGTATGGGGTGGGGAGGAAACTGCGCTCTGTGGTTTTGGCCCCTCGCTCCCGCGAAGCCCTGCACGTGGTGGTTTCATTTCCCCCTCGCCTCGTGTCGGCCTGCGCCCCGGGGACCTCCCTGCCAGCCAGCAAACTCCAGGGCAGCGCGCATGCACGCCTGTGCCCTCCGCTCAGGGCGAGGCCGGGAGTCGGGGACAGCGGCAAGGCCAGCGGGGTGTGCCCCGGGAGGTCCGGGCGGGGGTCACTCCCCAAGAACACCGCCGGCCAGGGCGGGTGCCGCGAGGCCCCACTGCTGCCCTGCTGTGCGCTCTGGCCGGCACTGCAGCGCAGCCCACACCTCCGCGGTGCCGCAGGTCTTTACAAGATCTTATTTTGAGGTAGGGTCTCAGTTGCCCTCTGGGCTCTCACTTGGGAGCCTCCTGCCTCAGCTTCCTCAGAGCTGGGCTGATATGTGACCACACCCAGCCCGCTCGGAGGTGTTTTGCCTCAAAGATCGACCCACAGTGCCCAGCCTAAGGAAACAATGCCACCCTCCACCCTGGTGCAGGACTCGGCCGCCGCCGCGGGGCCATCCAGGACAGGACTCAGGTCCCAGCAACGCTCTTTAATCTCCCGTGCTCTGGAAGCTGGCAGTGCACCCGGGGCCAAGGCGGGCGGTGCCTGCCGGGCTTCTCCAAAAGGAAGAGGGCAAGGTCCCTGCCCAGCATCCGTCCCTGTCCCGCAGGGCGACCTCAACCTCTCCGGCTACAGCGTTGAGTGCTTCTCAAAGGGCACAGACAGGAGGCGCGCGGCGGCCTCGTCCAGGAACCAGCGCAGCGTCCCGGTGTGCGGCTGCACCAGCGCAGCTGGCAGTGGCGCGGCATCCTTGTCCTCCAGGATGCGCTGTGGGGACAGGGCGGGGGGGCTTGGTTGGGGTCCTGGGAGAGCACCAGGGCCTCCCGCCTCAGCCTCCCGAGGGCAGGGATGACAGGCATGCCCGCCCGCCCACCCGCCCGCGCACCCAGGTTCCTTGAGCAGTTTCTCGCCTGCACCTGACCGCTAGGAACTTTCCCAGAGCGCAGCTTGCGTCCCCGTCTGCAGGGTCATTGTCAGGGGCTCTTCGCACACAGAAGGGCAGGGCCAGGGCCGGCGGGGAGGGGCTCAGGGCTTCCCACCCGAGGACGCCGAGCCCTCCCTGACCTGCCGACGGGCGCCCTGGTGTCACCTTCAGCACCGTGGCCTTGCCTTCCCCCGTCGCCACAAACACCACGGTCCTGGCTGCATTGAGCACCGGGAGCGTCAGGGTCACACGCTGCGGCGGGGGCTTCGGGGAGTCGCTGATGGGCGCCACGATCCTGTCCCACTCCTGGGGGAGGAACGGGTGGGTGCACACACAAAGTCACCTCCTGTGACCGCCGGTCCTGGGGGCTGAGTGCAGGGCCCCACACTGAGCGGCGTCCCCGGCCCTTTTGCAGATTTTGAGACAAAGTCTCACTAAATTGCCAGGCTGGCAGGCTGGGCTGGAAGCTGCACCATCCTGCCTCAGCCTCCCAGCCGCCCGCTGTAACACCCACACTGGCCTTCTCTCGAGCCCCGAACACCCACGGCTGGCTCAGCCCTCACTCCTCCCGGGCGGGCGGGTTACTTAGCCGCCCTGTCCCTCCCCACACGCCAAGCCCAGGCAGGTCCGAGCCAGGCCCCGGCCCGGGCGGCACTCACTTGCAGCAGTGGGTGGTCGGGGAACAGTGAGCAGGTGTGGCCGTCCGGGCCCACGCCCAGCAGCAGCAGGTCGAACACGGGCACGGCATCTCCCTGGAAGGCCTGGCGGGGACGCAGCAGGGCAAGAGTGGCCGGAGTCTGGGGGAGCACTGGGGGCCGAGCCCAACGCCAGCCCTGCCTTCTGTGAGACGGCGTCTAGCTAAGTCCCTAAGTCGCTGGGCTGGACTTAAGCTTGAGGTCACTCTTGCTCAGACTCCTGAGTGCGCAGACGACAGGTGCCAAGGGTCCCGTGCCCAGACAACCTCGGGGCAGTCCAAGCTGCGAGCAGGCACACTGCGGGGAGTCAGCCTCCGACCCCATGTGTGATGGGCCACGGGCCACAGGGCTGCGGAAAGTGTCCCCGGGCCCGAGGACAGACTGCCCCTGGGTGTCTGAGTGCCCGGGACAGCTTCGGCCGGTGACATCACACAGGCTGCCCATTGCACAGCGTGACCTCTCTGGAGATGAGGTCTCCTGTGCAGCTGCTGCTGGAGACCCACCTGCCTCAGCTTCCTGGCATAGTCCTCGGCCGCTGCCTCCACAGGCAGCTGGGGGTCGATGGTGATGACCTGGCTGTCAGGGACCGGCAGTCTGGACAGCAGGTGTGTCTGCAGAGAAAGGACGGCAGCTCTCACTGGGATGTGATCCACTTACAGAGGGGAAACGGGGGCACAGAGGACTCAGGGTGCGCAGCTGCCCACGTGCCTGGCAGGGGGCCCCGGGAGGCCCATGGCCCATCTAGAGAACACAGAATCGTGAGGTCCCACCCTGCATCAGGAGGGGGACAGTGCGGCCCACACGCCAACCAGCACCCAGGGCCACCAAGGCCACGGCCCACATCCCCTGTCACAGCACGGAAGCCACGGCCTTTCGCATGCTGGGCACGTGCTCATCCCCAACCCCCTTCGCTTTTCACCCCCGCCCTAACCCTGCAGTAATCACGACGGAACCCAGGGCTAACACACCGAGCTACACCCCAGTCCTTTTTGTTTTTATTTCAACACCGGATCTTGCCAAGCCACCGACTAGACTGGAGCTTGTGATCCTCCTGCCTCAGCCTCCTGGAGAAGTCACTGGAAGCCCTGACGTGCCCCGCAGCGCCCAACAGGTCCTCTCTGGAACTGCGGGGCAGCCTCACAACCTGGCTTCCCGTCTGGTCGCTAGCGGACCTGGCGGGTAAACACCCTCCTGCCTCAGTCTCCCCACCTGTGACACAGGTGTCAGGAGGCCAGGCCTGAGGGCTGCATGCAGAACCTTGCACGCTACTCTGGCAACCGGATTCCTGCCCAGCGAGTGCCCGGGGGGCACGGAGACCCAGCGCAGGGTCAGGGCTCCCTCCCGCCTCAGGGACCTGGTGAGACCTCGGACCTCAGCGGAGCTGTTCCTTATGCCCGGCCGCGAGGTGAAGCGTAGAAGGAGCCGCTCACAAGGAAGAGCGCGGCGCTCCGGACACCCGGCAGGCGGGGCCTGAACGCCGCCCTCTCGGCCTGACCCGCAGCGGCCCCCGTAGCCGAGGTTCAAGTGGTGGGCGTGGCCCCGGGCGTGACCCCCAGCGGCCCCCGTAGCCCTCACCCGGTAGAGGCCGTACGTGCTCTCGGCGTGATCGAAGGGCACCAGACGCTCGTCGCAGAAGCCCAGCGTCCAGCGCGCGAGGCTGGCGGGTCCGGCAGGGGCGGCGGCGGCCGGCAGGTCTCGGGCCAGCATGGACACGAGGCTGCCGCCCGACAGCCCGAGAGCGAAGCGGGCGCGGGGCCCTTCTAGGCAGCACGCGGCCCGCTGCACTACCAGCTGCGCCAGTGACGCGCCCAGCTCCTGCGGGCTCGAGAAGACCGAGATGAGGCCCGGGGCGGGCGCGGCCATGGCGACGACGGCAGCGGCGGGGAGGCGGAAGCGCTGGCGGCGGCCGCAGTGCGCCTGCGCGAAGGCCTACCTGCCACTCGGGTTGGAGGGGTTGGGGCAGCCCCGCCGCACACATGCGCAGTCGTGGCGGAGAAGCCGGCCCCTCCCGTCTGTGGGCTGTGCCGGCGCCCTTTGCAGGGCGGAGGCGCAAAGCAGAGCGTGGGATTCGTGCACATCGGGGAAGGTCTCCTGGAAAAGGGTACGTCTCTGTGAGCCCTGAAGTTCCTGCGTGTATTGCGGTTTATTTCTTCAGCGGTTGTTGTTCTCGGTTTGTTTGTTTTGAGACAGGATCTGGATATGTTGCCCTGGCTGGTCTCAAGCTCGCAGCCATCTTCCCGAGTGCTGCGACGGCACGTCCACCAACCGTGCCGTGTATGTCCACTTATTTCTGCACGCTGAGTCTTATCAACAGATAGTTCATCTGTTTGTCTTAGTGGGTACCGCACTGTCAGCGTTACTGTGCCATGATAGGCACCTCCAGGTCAGCAAGCAAGAGGAGATAAAGCAGACTTCATTGAAATTAGACCTGTGTCCCAGGATGGGAGAAAGGCTCACAAACTACTGTAAGGTCTTGGTACAAACTGTATTAATAACTCACAATTCAATAAAAAGACAAAGTTTTCAAAGGACAAAGTATCTGAATGGATATTCTTACAAAGAAGGTATGCCAGTGATCAGTGACACAGGCAAAGCTGTCCTGTTCAGAGGCCCTCAAGGATGCCTGTCAAAATTATAACAAAGCAGGAGAAAATGACAACAAAGTAGGGTGTGCGCTGCACCATTGCAGTCTCGACTGTCCCAGTCTGGAGCCCACTTGGACAATCCGAGACACTGTCGCATGAAAACCTAAAAGGTTGGGCCAGGGTTTTAGCTCAAATAGTACCGCATCTGCCTTGGAAGCACAAGGGCACAAGTTCAATCCCTGGTACTGCAAAAAACAAACAAAACCCTAAAAAGTTGTAGACCTGGAGTGTAGCTCTTGCCCAGGATAGAGGCGGCTCTGGACTTCATTTCTAGTGTGAGAGAGGGAGAAGTCTGGTTTCACTGCCAAAGGATGGCTGTAAACAGTGCTGGCCGGCACGGCGAAAAGAGACCCACACACACCGC
>PVIR01025652.1:0-24684 GCA_004026965.1 Petromus typicus | reverse complement strand
GCCTGTAATCCCAGCACTTGGGAGGCAGAGGCAGGAGGATTGCTGTGATGTGACTTTGAGCCTGAGTTCAGGGACAGCTTGAACTACAAAGTGAGACACTGTCTCAAAAAACCTAAAAAAAAAGAATGTTCAGAGCAATGGGCTTCAAGATATACTTTCATCACCATTAGCAAGCATAACCTACCTATTTACTATCACAGTATCACCTAAGGTGATCAAAACAAAACCCCGTGGGGTATAGCACTGTTTTGGAAATTAGAATTGAAGACTCTAAGATGTGTGATAATTACAGAATCCATTCAAAAATAAGTTTTAGAGCTAAGGCTCAAAATTTAGTGTTATTACACCAAACTTTAGTATTATTACCCATCTCTGGATGCTGCCTTCTTATATAATGAGCATCCAATCTGCACTTAATGCCTTGCTGGAAATTTGATTTAGGGTGAAATACAACATTTATACTTGTTTGGCTATTTCTCTTATTAATTCTGCCTTATAACTATGATCTCCATTTGACAGCAATGAATATCATTAGGTTTCAGAATTATAGATGGGCCATAGCATAAAATCTTAAGCACAATACTAGTTAAATAATCGTAGAGTAGGAATTGTTCTTTAATCCACTCACTGTTACAGTATTCCTTACCACAGAGAGGCATAGTCATCTATCTGGAGTCTAATTCTGTATGTGACCATTACCAGATCTTTTTTCTTCTTGAAAATTGAGATTTCCATATGAAACCAAAAGTCTTGGTCTATATATTACCAATGAAACTATCTTTGAATTCAATGTTCTAATTTTGTAACAATATAATATTCTTCCTCCAAGTTTTCCAGTCGTGGAAAGGCAATCCCATGCATCTCCATGGTTATAGAATGCACACTTCTGCTGTCGGTACATATGTTGAACCAAATGTTGAAATGTATAAGATTAATGATTTTAAAAATAAGGGAAAGAAAGACTGTAAATCATGGTGAAGTGAATATCTATGCCCACTCTCCTTTCTAGAGCAGTGAGAAGCCAAATTAAAGATGATAAGATTTTCAGGGAGTTTACCTGTAATATTCTGCAGATGGAAAGAGAAAACAAACAGTGGTTAAATAAGCCTTATTAACTCTGAGAACATGAACAGATTTGCCCAGATGGGAACATCAGTGAAGAAGCAGCATTCATGTTTTCAGGTCAGATGAAAAGCCACTGAATATAGGAAAGAAACGCAGTCCTGTGGAGCGTGTTTAGAAGAGCAGGATTTACACTCACGCTCAACACAGGACAGGTGCAGCTCACCACTTTCCTACTGAGTGATGGCTCTGGCATGTTGACTTCACAAACATAACTTTGGACAAATATTTCAACAAAGAAACTGGTTCCAACCTTTCGTAAGTATACTACTGTTCAACACCTGTTCTGATGAATCATTTACCTTTTATATTGAAACAAAAAAATAAGAACTGTTTTTTAGCTGAACTATAATTATTCAATTTAAAGAATCACATTTGCTTTTTGTTGTTGCTAAAATTCTTTGCTTTTTTACAGGAACAATGATGAGAAGTGATAATTGGTTCTGTTTTCTAAATAAAGTTAATTTTGTCAACTTCTGTTAGTTGCATTAAAAAATTGAAATTATTTTGGTTCATAAAATTCAAAAGACCTGTTTTCTGTGTTAGTTTGTGGAGTCTCATAACAGCTTCCTTGCTGCACCATTTTCAGAGAAAGCATTTAAATTTATTATTTATAATTATCCTTCAGATTTTGTAAGACATTCCCTTTCATAGTTTACATATGAGGATGTTGAAGTACATAAAATCTTAGGGACCTGCCAAGGTCTAACAGCTATTAAAGTGAACCTCCCCAAAGATTCTGTCCTTTCCCAAAGATGGCACAATCTGTGATACCTGATCACAAACAGACAGACATCTCAATAGCAGACTGCTGAAATTTGGCAAAACTCTCTTAAATTCAGAGGGACACACATTGTAATCAGCAGACTACGCTCATCCTCACAGGCAAACCCCGTGACTAAAATGTCAGCATTTCCCCAAAAGAGTAAAAAATTGTAAGTGATTTTAAATGTTTATCTGTCTTAATGTGACTCAATCTATCAGAACACTGTGTAGCATTTTGGATCCACTCCAGTTGGGAAGAGTTGGAAAAAACAGTTGGCAGGATTTTGTGCATTTTATTTTAATTTTGAGGGAGGACAGTTGAGATCTGCAATTAAAAAGAGGCTTGGTTTGGCTGCGAGGAACTGATGTAATTCACAATTTAGACTCACTCTGAGGAAAATAACAACAGTTACAACAGTCACATTTGCCAGGAGGGAAATGGGATGAACAGCACAGGAGTGGGGAGGAGGAGACAGCTTGCTGATCATACTCCAGAATCTACAGATTCCGTAGGGTAGAGTAAACTCCCGTGAACAATCCTTTGGCAATTCATGAAATAGAATAGAGACTTCTCATAGCAGTAATTAGAAAGGGACTCATCCAAAAAAACTCTGATAAGGATAGCTTGTGAGTACTACAGCCTCTTGAAGAGTCAAGTGCTCCACTAAGGGAATTTTGTGCATTGCACTGTTACATTCAGGACATAAGCTCAACCCCCAAGCAGCAAAAAATAGCTGAAATCAGTAATCCTGAGAGGAAGGTTCCCATTCTACCCTTCCCCAAGGGAAAATCTTACAATACTCATAGCTTGAGTTTTGAAATCCTAGGACAATTGTAAATGGTTGGGTTTTCTCAGTGAGTCATTCTTTCTCTGCAAAACTAATAATTACTCTTTGAGCAGTATTCAAGAAACCTATGTTCTTATGAAGGTTCCTGCAATATTCTCTGAAAAATTCTCATTTTTTAAAAGTAAAACATGGATTTCCTCCATGTTTCTGAGCCCACAGAAAGGAGAATATAAATTTTATTTTCTGTGAGATGAACTCCACTTATGGTTCAATGATCTGAGTTTTTTATTCAATCAATAAACAAATGTGGAAAGATTGATAGAAATGAAATCAAGCCAGGTCTTTTCAAGAAAGAAATCAGGAAGGCCAAGTGACTGAGAGAGACTTGAGGTAAATAATGAAAAAAAGGAATGTGGATGGCTGTGTTGACCCACCCTCCCCAAGTAGATTTCAGCTGCAGACACCAAGGTACTGGAGAAATCAGTTAAATACAGGTAAAGTTAGCGCTGAGGCTTCTGCCTGTTATAATTGGATCACAAATGTTTCCAAAGGCTCATGTAATAACCATGTGGTCACCAAGGTTCTGAGGTGGGATTTAGGGGAAGTGGTTGAATCACAAGGACTTTGACCTCACTGATGGATTACTCTGCTGGTGGGTGGGATAATTTGATTGGGAGGTGATGGAAATAGAAGGTTGGGCCTAGCTGAAGGGAACGTTCTGGGGGAGTGTGCCCTTGGGGCCTCTGCCTTGTGCAGCCCCTTCCTGGTTACCACAAGGTCAGTGCCCTGTTTCATCACATCCCCTGGCACTATGGTATTCTAACCTGCTTGAGGACCAAAACCATAGGACCATAAAACAATGGGCTAGAGACATGGACCATAGATTGAAACTTTTGAAATAGGAACAGTAAATCTTTCCTCTTTTGCTTTTCTGAGGCACTTGTCACAGCAATGGAAAACTGATGAACACAATCTAAAATGTCAGAATGATACAAGAGCACCCCCAAAGAGATTGTCCTGGGATGAAAGGCCAGAGAAGGACAGGGAAAGAATCCACAACAACAGAAACATAAAATAAGCTACACATGCAAATAAAATGTTTAGTAGCCACACTAAAAAAAATAAATAAATAAATAGGGAGATTTCGTATTATGGATATTGTAATAATTGTATTGTAATAATATTGTAATAAATTTCGTATTATGGATATTTTAATTTAATCCAATATAAGCAAAATATTATTTCAATATACAGTCAATGAAAAAATGCTAATCATATATTTTAGACCTTTGAGCTCTAGTGTCTATGTTACTGGATTTCCTTTACAGTATATCTTGACTCAGATAGCCATGTCTTAAGTACTTGGTAGCCATATATATTCAATGACACAGATCTAAAACAAACCGAGTCTTAATATTTGAGTGTTTTAAACTGTAGAAACCAGAAACAAAAGATGTGAAAGGTAAGTTGAGGCCAGATGGGGGAAAATGTGGAAGGCTTTTTAAGAATTATTTGGAGGATTAGTCTATTTTACCCACTAGCTAAAGGATTTCCATGTGGTTAAAATTCCCAAAATGTTAAAACAGACTCTTGCAGCATATTGATCTCTTGTATTTAGAGCTTTGAGAAAGCAATCAACCATCAGACAGCCAAATGGTGGTAAACGATGATTATACATTCTTCAGAGCATACCGTACATGCTATTGAATTTTCCTCATCTCAGTTAACTTTTTGCCTTACTGAATAAAGTAACAGAGAAAACAATATAATCAGTGAACCAAATGAAAATGTACTGGATTATGTTGCTCTCCAGTAGTTGAAAGAGATTTTTAAAAATGAAGAGTAGCAATCCTTGCTCACTGTTCTCATCAAGTGTCCCTTCAAGAATTTCCTATTTACTGAAATAATGTCAAACACACATTCCAACTGGTGATATTAATACATAAATCCCAGGAAAACACTTGGAAATGTTTTGCTATAAAAAATAAAATGTTTCTGCCTAATATGGTACTTCATAAGTTCAGTGTGCATCTGGCAATAATAAGTCCAGAAAATGGCAATAAACAAAAAAGAGGCTGAATCGCTTATGAAGTTTATAAAGGCCTTTATTTCAGTATTTGAATAATTTGATGTTGTATTACTACCAACACAGTTTGAGCCCGTGTTAAAATGGAGATGGCTCAGCACTGCAGCTAATAAAATGGACTTTAAAGTCAGATAAGCAAAAGTTCTGGAAGGGATCCTTTGCTTACTAGAAAGTTTCCTACCTTTCTGGTTCTCTGGAAAATGAAATGACAATAATCCTACCTCTGAGTTGACATTAAGCAAGATGCTGAAGAAAATGCTTTAATACCCAGCAAGAGGTCAACAAGCGATAGTCATTGTTTCTCATTTGTTTATTGAGTAACTACAGAACATCTATTATGTGCTAAACTCTGAAAATTTGGATACCAATTTAACAATTTTTTTTTATTAGGACCATTACATAGAATATATATTTTATACAATAATGCAGTATCATCTCCATGACATTTCATGTATCCCAGGATTTCTACCTTAAACATGAGTGACATTTAGGACTGAATAATCCTGTGTAGGGAGCTACATCTCTGACCATTACCCACAAGATGTCATTAGTACACCCTGGGTGACAACCAACAGTGTCTCCAGACATTGCTGAGTGTATCCCAGAGGCACGTCATCTTTGTTGGAGAGCTAGTGGTGTAGACTGGTAAAAGAGTTTTTCAAGTCTTCATAAATAATTTGATATAAACTGACAGGAATTAAGTTAAGGTATTTAGTTCACACTTGTTAAGGAGATCTTGACTAACAATCAGTCAGCACAGAGAATTAGTAACCAAAATCCAGCTCCACATCCTCAACTCTGTTCACAACGATAACATCACCTGAATCCCTGAATCTATTCCTACCATATTCCAGCAGCCTGGGCTCTAATCCAGGACCCTGCTTTCTCTCCTAAGAGTCATGGTATAGCTTGAACCCTGTCAAAACCCTTTTGTTTTCTCCACTCATCCATCACATGCTAAGTGGATGATCTCCCCAATATGAAGCTGCAATTCTTACACTTTCATCATCGAAACCTACCCTGCTCTATGCAATGAATTGTAGTTGTTTCCCTTGCATTGATAAAATGACAAGTTCCTCCCATTTTGCAGAGACCAACCCAGTTTTATCATTTTACCACTGAACAGCTGAGGAGCCAAGTACAACACAGGGTAGGTGGCTCCCGGAGCAAGCCAGTAGCATGACGTTCAGTTACTTTTCAGATGAACCCTCAAAGGACCTGCAGAGTACACCTAACAGATATGAAGCCTGAACCTCCAACTCAGAGAGGTGAAATGTGTCATGTTTTTATTTTATTATTTTGAGAATAACAGATTAATTTTTGATGGCCCCAAATTTTTCTAAAAGGAAAGGGAACTACAGCCTAATTTGAGACCTTCCCCATATTTCTAGAAGGGTCAAGCCACTGTGCTAACATCCAAATCAGAACCGTAGGCTGATGGACAGAAAAGGTTCCCTGGTCTTCAGTCCAGGAAGTGGTTGCTGAGCTACCCACTTTGATGTCTTCATGTCACGTCGATACATGTGACCATTTCCCTGAGACCTTCCTACCAGGCAGGCAGTCATGATCCATGGAGTCAGGCACCTGTTAAGCGATCCTTTTGTCCTTTTCTACCCACTTCCTCCTCCTCAAGGAGAAGGAATCTCTGTTGATCTTGATGGTAAGGAAAGGAAATCAATTGTAATCTCCTCCTCTCTTCTCTAGGAGATTGCAGCATAGCTGAACATTTCATACATTTTAATTTTCTGTCTCTTTCTTTGCTCAGTTCCCCCACAATCGATTCCAGAGATCATAAACATAGGGTTCCTTGGCTGACTACAATACAGAGAAATTTTATGAAACTGACACAGCGATGTTTTGTTTTTGAAGTTAACTCTGAGTCCTTTAAAAGGGAAATGTGCTCTCCAGTTTGTCACTGACACCTTCCCTCCCTGCTTCTCTTGCATCTCACCCATTTGGTCCCTCTGTGTGTCCTGCCTGATCCTTCCAGACAACTTGAGTTTCCAACTCCTAGTGTTCATGACGAAAAAACAAACCAAATCCCAGGCACAGATACAGGCTTATGTAAACAGAAAAGGATGGAGAGAGATAAAAGAGTGATTTAAAAAATAATATTTGTATCTATCACACATATTCATCCCTCAAAATATTTTGTTAGCCAAATGAAAAGGTAAAAAAGCGAAATATCTATAGACAACATATAAGCAAGGTGTATAGAACCCAAAAATTCATCTTTCATGTTTAATAACAACAGGCCTGCTGCATGGATGCAGATATTCACAGTGACATTCTATAATGTTTCTTCTATGACAACTATCTCCCTTTCATGTTCTGTCTCCCTCTCAGCCACAATGATCAAACTATGTAACTTGTTCTTGCCTTTATCTGCCTTGCTCACTATGTCCTGAGTGAATTAGTTCATTATCTTTCCTTCCATTCTGAATGTCTTTGCCCTGATGTCTACAGTCAGAAACTTAATTATCTTTCAGGCAGGTGCTCAAACTCTATCTTCTCACACTTTCACAAGAAGTTCTTGTCATTTCTTCAGGCTTATCCTCCACCAGCAGCCCCTTAGTTGAAGGAATTCCTCAAGAATCCCACTTCTTCCTTTCATCCCCCTCTCTGGGTCATCTCATACGTAATCTTAGGTTCAATCATGACTTATATGCAGATGGATCAACTATGTCAATGTCTGATCTAATAATAATTACATATGATTATTAAAACCACATCAAAATCATGTGTGTAATTACTTTTTTGATAATCTTTCAAGTATCTCAAAGACATCTCAAGGGCAATATAACTCACTAATGATCCTTCTCCACTAATTCTTTTTTCAGTGATGGCCATCGCCAGTCATCTGTGCTGTGAGTAGGAAATGTGTGGGAGTGATCTGGGATGTGCCTTTCTCTTTTATTTTCCATATATCCATAAATATAAGGGAATTGCCAAAAGGGCCACTCAAAAGATGGTCCATCTGATTACAGTGCTCTTTACCATAAACTGTTTGCCTTTGGGTGTTCCTCTTCAGTGTTTTTGGAAGGCATCATTCATTGAATTTGGAGTACTAGTTTGTGCTTTTTAAATCAGTCAGGCCGAGAAGGGAGGTTTCTTGGGTTGTACTGAGGCTGTAATGCTACTATAATGATTCCCCAGAATGACTGTCAGATGTGGCGACCTATGAGAGTAGCCCCCCTGTTACTGGAGGTCCCAAACAATTTTTGTTAATCGGAACTCAACTGTCTAATCTGGGTTATACCTCTGGAGAAACATAAACAGGAGATAGCAGACACTCACTCCGAAAGAAATTTACAACAAGGATTTGTCTCACACGATTATGGAGATGGAGAAGTCCAAGATATATAGTCAGCAAGTTGGAGATTCAGAAAAGCCAATATCATTGTTCTAATTTGTGTCTAAGCCCAAAGGCAAAGGCAAAAAACAAACAAAACATAAAACAAAAAACAACTCCAGCTCAAAAACAGGAACAGAGGAGGAAATTCTTTCCTACTTGGTCTCTTATTCTCTTCTTCCCTCAACTGATTGGGTAAGACCTGCCACACTGGGGTGGGCAGCCTGCTTCCTCTTAGCTACTGAGTCAAATATCGAGCTCATTCAGAATTGCTCTTATGGACACACTAAGAAATCAATTTTAAGCTAGGCACAGTAGTGCACCCCTATAAACCTAGCAGTCTGGGAAGCTAAAACAGAAGAACAGCAAGTCCGAGCCTGACCTGGGAAATTTAGCAACTTAGCAATATCCTGTGTCAAAATCTAAAGTTTAGAAAGACTGAGAATATAGCTCAGTGTCAAAGTCTTAGATTCAATCCCCAGTAGCAGTGTCTCACACACACACACCCACACACACACACACACACAATTCCACAGACTATATGGATATCCCACACGGCCAGTCAAGTTGATACAAACCTTTAGCCCTCACATCAGCTAAACAGCACCATTTTCTTTTCATTTGGTCTAGCCTCGCTAACTGATCAGCTTTACTCCTCATTCCACACCAAGTGCAGCTCCAGCAAACGAATGAGCATCACTCCTCTTCATTCACAACACGAAATCTGCCCATTCCTGGTAATGGTCACTACATCTAACCATTACTTTTTCTCTGAAGGTAAGAAGAATATCATAAAAAATGTGATTTCCAAAAATTGACTTCACGGAATGCTATTACCAGAAGATAGGAGCGGGGAGTAATTTCTTGACAATTGAGCCTTAGATTCCCAGATGAGTTTTCTATGCTACACACCATATTATACCAAACTTGGAAGCTTTTGACAACACTCACTCACTCATGGCATCCATGGATCTGGAACCCAAGCCTGGATCCACTGGATTCTTGGCTCAGAATCCTGAGGGTGAAATCATGGTAGTGGCTGAACTCTCTGATCCTTTCTAGATCTCAGAGTTCCCTTCCCCCCTTTGCGTGTTGTTGACAGGCTCTGGTTTATTTTGGATAATGAAAAACGGAGGGTCACAGGAAGTAGAAGTGGTCCCTCCTGATTGGCACTCACACTCGGCTGTTTGCTCTTTTACATCTGTGGGAAGAGTCTGGCTTTGTGCATGTGAGAGTCAGGTCTCTGTTCCGATTTCACTCAGATTCCACTGATCTGAGATACTTCACTTCCAACGATTTTCTGTATTGCTACCAAATACAGAAAAGTTATCTGAGAAGTACCTGGGAAAGGTACATTGTGCTTCTAGGCATTGTGCACTCAAGACACAGGGAACATTTCTCTTGCATATAATGCAGCTTAGTCACAAGGTGACATCCCATAAATTTTGCAGACCTTGTCCTTGTTCAAGGGAAGATTCTATAGGACATACATACTGACTTGATATGTGAATTACCATTCTATGGGTGCTAAAATATTGTAACAGACACCTGAATGGTTTCATTCCACCTGTCATTCCCAGAATTCATTTGGTGCATAGGAAAACCATATATTCACATAGCACTTATCATGCTTGAAATTTCTATTCTATAACCTCCATGATTTCAGAAATGTGAGAATGGAAAAAGCCTATTGTGAAGTTAGTCCAGGGTTCAGATCCAACCCCGGCCACTGCTTAGCAGCTTCAGCTTGAACAAATTCCTTTGACTTGTATGGCCTTTATAAAATAGGTGGGCATTATGCATACCTGTTTTTTTAGGCTGTAACCTCACTTCAATAGAAGTAACTGACAGTCAAAACAGGTGTATGCAGCCTGTGAGTCAGGAGCTGCATGTAACCCTGGATAGCTAGTAATATGGCACCGTAAGATTGTAAACTATTAACATCTTTGCATGGTGATATTTTTTCATGACACACATGGTTGGGCATGGACAGCATAGGAAACAACAGATACTGATTAAGGGAGGGGATAAAGCCAACCTCACCTTATACACCTGCCACACAGTCAAAGCAAACCCAGGTGTATCAGACCTTACCCGTGAATGTGTGGTTAGTGAACAAAACTCAGGGATTCACAATAACGATATTTTAAGCTCCCTGCACATGAAGGTCACTATGAAGATAGGTGTGTATTATTATTAGCAAGTGTGTAAGTTTTCTTACGTAATTATTAAACTTGAGCTTGCTGTATTACTTTGCAAAGTAAAATAGTAAGTTAAAATACAAAAAATAAAGGAAGTTTTGTTCTTTATATACCTTAACTGTATCTTTTATATGTGGCCCCAAGTATTTCCTCCTCTCTCAGCGTGGCCCAAGCAAACCCCAAATTTGCCTCAGAACATGCCTTGTAGAGGCTGGAGTTCCAACAAGGCTTTCAAAAGACTCGGTGCCTCTCTGTGCTCCCCGTTTACATGTTAAAGTCTATAAGCAATTGGAAAAAGGATTCTCTTTTGGTTTTAATGTACATGTTTTGTAGATATTGTACTTGAAGCATCAAAACATCTTTAAGTTGAATTTCTTAAATTTAAGGGAAAGAACACTTTATTCTTCCCACGATAATTAATTTATTTTTTAAAATGAGTCACACTCTCAAAGCAATTTAATCTTAAACTGGATCATTAGCATATATATGTAAAGAATTTCCGTGCTTTTCTAAACTACTCATATAAAAACTGGAAGTTACTGTGTACACTGAATAGGTTCCTATTGATTGAGATGTCACAAAAGCATTACCTGGAACTTTATTTAATCCAAGTGAAATAATGTGAAAAGGCTTCAACAGAAAATGTAAACTATACACTATTTAATGCTTTTGGAACAAGGGCTAAGTTTTAGAAACAAACTGTTACAAGGTCATATTTGATCTCCAGTATCACCAAAAAAAAAAAAAAGGAAAAAGAAATAAACTATTTCATGCTGAGTTTAACTGCAATGCAGTCTAAAGAGCACTAACTAAACAGGTATAAAATGATAAAACTTGTGGGTACTATATAAGCACTCAATAATTGTGTGACATTTACCTCTCGGTTTGCCCTCAGTTTGACCATCAATAAAATAGTGATAAAAATATTATCTCTATCATAAGAATATTGTAGAAAAAATAAGTAAAATTTAAGGTAGTATGTTACTTATAAACTACAAAATTAATTATTATACAAGTTTAAGCTTCAATATGTTGTCAACTTTTTACTGTATGTTTTGTATTTAAATCCTTGAATGAAAGTTTGGCACTGAATTTTGATAAACTTAGAAAACTTTGCAATGAAAGTCGTGTTGGGCAGCTTATTAAAAAGAGAAGAAGGAGAGTTTGTATTTAATATTATTAGCTATTAACAAAGAGGAGAAAAGTGCAGAGGAAGTATTACTTATCAACAAAAGTCCTTCTAAACAGAATCCTTTGTGCTGTAGCCTCTGAGACATCCGTAGGCCTTTAGGAAAACAAAACAATTTTATTGAAAGTTCTCTACCAATTGGACCTCACATTTACAGCAATGCATCATGGGTGTACAGATCATCTGTTCATACTCCTTGCTGACAGAACTGCAACTCCACTTTTAGTGTACGAATACTTCCTCAGTGATTAAAATTCCTTCTCTCTAGCATATGGATGGGAAAGGAGTAAATGCAAGTGAATAGGGAATGTAATCTGCTCTGATGGATCAATTGTATATATTCAAGAGCAAGGAACACGGTGTACATGCGTTATCATATTAAAAATAAAATGCCCTGAGAACTGCTGGTGTTCCCTTCCTCAATAATGAAAGGCACAGAATGAGCATGCTCACTTCTAGTAATCTCATCAGTATGCCATCAGAGGGGCCACAATGAGCAGTAAACATTTCTCTTGCAGAAACATGAACGGGATATCATTTTGCTATTATACTTCTGCAAACACAGCTGTGAGAACTAATGCTCATTCTAAACAGCATGTCAGGCTTTCACCAGAGCACCAACAAATAAAGAAAAAGCCCTTGAAATTTCATTATTACTGGTAGCTACAATTTCCTGAGCACTATCATAGATTATTTTTTAAAGACATTGATGCTTCCCACTGCCACCAAGTAAGGCTGTATGAAATTCATACTCTTTGATTTTAAGGGGCTGGTCCTAGCATTTAGATAATGTACAAAACATAAGGTTGGAGTCACTCAAAACTATGGGGATCCTGACTCTTGAAACTTTGGTATATTTCTTAACTTTTCAAAGATTTAAAGTTCTTTGTAAAATGGGAACAAAAACACCTACCTTTTGCCTTTATTAAGGATTAATGTATATGAATTATTTAAACCAATAAGCTACAGGCATGCAATGGGAGTTATTAATACTTCTTTTCAAGTCTGTCTTTGTCTTTCTTCAATAGCAGTCTATGAGACAAAGACTTTGGTGTGAGAATTTTATTGGGAAATGATTTGAGGAAGCATAGGTAGAGAAGTCAAGTGAGACAGAGAAGAGAAGAAAGATGGTAAGCCAATAAGCTATGAGTCATTGAGTAGGGAACTGCCACAGACACCAACAGGGGGCTCGACTGCACTAAAGGAGCTTTGAGAGACTGAGTAACTTCTGGATTTTCCCAGAGCCAAATGAGTTAGGGTATTTATCAACTCACTCTCCACTCCTGCTACCAAGGTCCTAATGTTCCCCCATATTGCCAGCCTTGTAGACTGGTCAAACCTACTCCATAGGCAGAAAACCAACCCGAGATAGAGAGAGCCCGAGGGTTTCAGGGGACAGATTTACAGAGGGGAGCACTTGAGGACATAAACTGAGAGCCAGCAGGAAGGATCTTCACAGCAAAAGCTGTGTGGAACTTTCCTGGTTGCCTGGCCCCTCAGTCTGTTTCTGTCTCTTTCTCTATCTCTCTTTCTTTCTTTCCTCTCTTTCTTTCTTTCTCTTATCTTTTTGCTTTTCTGCTTTCTTTTTTTTCTTTTTTGTTGTTTTTAGAGGCTCTCACTTTTTAGTTCAAGCTCACTATGTAATTAGGCTAACTTTAAACTTGTGGCAATCCTCTTATCTCTGTCTTCTGAGTGCTGGGATTACAGGCATGAGCCACATATATAATTATACCAGGCTGAAAAATTAAAAAAGAGGACAAAAGACCAGGAGAAATACTTGATAATGGAGATGTTCATTATCTTATTGTGGTGATCATCTATCTATGTATACACATAAGAGTATATAAATTTAATAATTTTAACCTTTCAACTACATGACATCTCTTATATAGTAATTACAGTTCCATACAACTCTTAGCCAAAAATAGTTTTGCAACATAACAGACTCTCAGTAAATGTAGTTTTCCTTCTCCAAATGTGGGTACATCCATTCTTGACTGAACATGCTTGGTGTCAAATTTGATGAGTTTCAATCTACTAGGGCCCATGAAATTGGCAACATTTCATCCCGTCACCTTTTTGTCTTCATGTCACAAAACCATTTCCTTCTAGGTACAAGATTGGTCCCTGGTTCAGGCTTAGACACATGGCTCTTGTTGGGGCTCTTATTGGGGTCTGGCTGGCATTCTGCCTACCTAGGGCTGAGCACATGGCTCTCTCAGATTCCTTCCCAGTGTGAGGACCCACCCCCAACCTCTTCCTTTTACTGCCAAAGGCTGGTACCTGCAACCTTCCCCAGAGCACTGTACTTGTGCTCAAGAGCTGACTTGCCTATGGAGAGCCCAATCTTTTGGTGCCTTCGAGCATTTCAGGGTGAGCTGTCACTAATAGCTGGTGCACTGGTACAGAGCTCCGATGCCTCAATGAAATATGAGAACAAATTCTGGTGTGAAATTCATGTTTGATCTCCCCATGGTGTCACACCAAGACTGGCTCTTCATCTGCAGGTGCAGCTTGGATCTCATCTGCTATGGTTTGAATAAGCATTCCCCAAATGCCCATGTGTTAACAGCTTGCTTCCAAGCCTGTGGCACCATGAGACGGGGTGGAAACTTTAGGAAGTAGGAGGATTTAGGTTGTTGGGTCAGGTCCTCATAGCTCTTCTCAATAGCTCTTTTGCTATTTTACTTCCCAGACATGAGCTAAATGGGATTCTTTTGTCACATGTTCATGCATGATATGCTACCTTACTCCAGACCCCAAAGCAGTGTGGCAGAAACAACATGGACTAAAATATCCAAAACTATGATGCAAAGTAAACCTTTCTGCTCAGGTTGATAATCTCAGGTATTTTGCTACAGTAATTGAAAGCTGATTAATACCTTATTCTTATCTTGTTTTCCTCACTCTCTTACTAATTACCACTAGAGAGTTGCTTCCTTTATTGGAGCTGCCTATACTTTAGTCTGGCCTTCGACAGCATGGAAAATGCTGATATTTTTTAAAGTCTTCCTGAGAAATACAGTTCAACAGTTGTAATGCTCTGAAACTTACAAGACAGTGAGTCACCTTTGTTATCAAGATTTCTCTAGGAGTTAAACTGTGACCTCTGCTATCCTGATAAGGATCCCTCAGATGTTTTTAAAACTTGAGTTAGGGAGTTCCTTTATAACCTTTATCTTTCCTGTATAACCCGGAAAAGGTAACCACGCAACACTGCAGCTCCTGTACCCAGATTCCTCATCTTGTGAAAAATTCTTTAGAAAGAATAGCAAACCCAGAAAACTCAGAAAAGAAATGAAAGGATGAGGTTAGCTATCTTTAAGAACAGCAATCTTTTTCCTTTCAGTGGTTATGTTGGCCAACAAATAAATTATGCCTGTATAAATGAGCTTGGCTTCAATTTAGGTCACTCAGAACTCGGAATAACACCTCTGGTAATTAGAAGAGCTAAGGCTTTATGCCCTTGCCACAGTACTAGGCAGAGGGACAACTTAGAGCAACTAGATGAAACAAATGAACTGCTATTATTCAAGGAGACCATGAAGAACCAGTGCTGAACTTTCCAAACTGTCATTTAAAATTAAAACTCAGATATATGTTACAGAAAGTGTTCAGATATTCTTTTTATTTGTATTTTTTAGCTTAGAAATATGGTGGCATATGTCTGCAATTCCAGCACTCTGGAAGGCCAAGGTACAAAGTCTACAAGTTTGAGGTTAGCCTGGAAAACTTATTGACTTAGCAAGACCCTGTCTCAAAAAATATAAAAGGATCAGAGATGTAGTTTAGTGTTATGGTCCTGCATTCAACCCCCGGTATGGGGGGGGGGATACAATTTTAATTTGACATATAAGATATTTCTATACTCCTATTTTCCATGTTTTTAATAACTCAAGCTGACTTTTTGTGAATGCCAAAACTTCTCTTACACACTGATGACAAGAAAACACGGAGGGAATCTAGAGACTAATTTTATGCTATCTCCTTTAACAATTATACTTCTCCCTCAGTCGCAGAACAATAACATAAAAACTCATTTTGTTAAGAAAAAAATGGTCTTAGTGGTATGAATAAGTCTGACAGTATAAAAATTACTTCCTGGGAAAGTTTAGCTCACAAATGCTCTGAATCCTTCCTACATCAGATGGAGAGCAGAACCATTAACTGCTTGGAGAAATTTCAAATTGATATTTGTTATTTCATGCAGAATATTAGAACAGCACTTCCTTGAGTTAGATAAAATCAAACTACTGACATGAAAATTACTATTTTAATTCATTTAATGATTGCCTAATGACTTAAAGCTTTTAACTTCCCTTTTGTTTAACTTCCTTTTTCTAAATCAACCCACAGAAAAATGATGTATAAATAAAATTTTTGCGATGATCTGTATTTTTTTTTTTTGGCTTTTTGCTAGACAAAGGACATACGTGTGATTATTAAATTTCAAAAAGGTAGGAATGTCAACATAGTTAAAGGATTTCTTCTCCAGGAACAAATATTTATACTAATGGTCTTCATCCTCTTCAGGGGTGATTTTGCTCCTCCTTCTTATCTTGCCTTCATCAGGCATTACCTGGAAACACAGTTGTCTAGAAAGGAGGAAATATTTGCTAACGCATATAGTACGCAGAGGCCAGGAAAGCTGCCAGACATTCACAGATGCACTGGATGGGCCAAGAACTACCCAGCTGGATGCAGTAACAGTGCTGAGCGAAAGCAACTCTGAATTACACTCTTGCTATCAAATCTTTCATTTCTTTCACCACTTGGAGCTGTGTCTTGTAGGAGTGAAGAGTCCCACCTCTGAGCTCGACTCTGGGTTAAAAAGCCAGTCTTGGGCCGGGGAGTTAGCTCAGTGGTTCCGGTGCCTGTCTTGCAAGCGCAAGGGCCCGGGTTTGATTCCCCGGTAACCACATAACAATACTTGGTGTGGAGTCCCCACACCCAGCAGCAACCAGTACCACATACCACAGTGCCGGGCGTGGTGGCTCACGCCTGTAATCCCAGCACTCGGGAGGCAGAGGCAGGAGGATTGTGATGTGAGTTTGAGGCTGAGCTCAGGGCCAGCCTGAACCACAAAAGCAAGACCCTGTCTCAAAAAACCTTAAAAAAAAAAGCCAGTCTTCACCTCTTCTACCCAAGCAACTGAAAGCAGATCGCTTTGACCCTTTGTCCGTTCTCCTTCTAACTCTGTAACAGAATCTTAGTACTTAAAACGTGGACCTATTCTGAGACCTGAATGAGGAAAATGCTCCTAATATATGTGGTAGAAATTAAACACATAACTTAGCCATCTGTTATTTTTGTTGCTGAGGTGCAGGTACAGAAGATGAGGCAAGATATTTCATAGGTTTTGATTAATCCATTTTGACATTAAGGATAGACTGATAAAGCTTTAAAAATATTAGCTTCTTAACATGCATATCTGTGTCTATAGTGGAACGAGCTCATCTTGAAGGAGTCCTATTAGCCCATCAATAGATGAATGCATAAACAAAATGGGAACATTTATACACAATAGAATACTACTTTGCCATAAAAAGAATAAACTGGAGTCATTTGTAGGAAAATGGAGGGACTCTGAAATAAATCAGATACATGAGCTTAAATATTACATGGTTTCTCTTATTAGAAACCCAAAGAATAAATAACTTAAAGAGAAAAATAAACAACAGATAATAGGAAACAGGGAGATAGATCTCTTGCAAATGGGAAAGGGACCAAGAGATGGAAGGAGGATTAAGGGAAGGTAAAAGGATGTAAAATGCTTCTACATGTGTTATATACAGGTACCAACCTTCCATGATGAATGTGATCATTGTGTACTGCACCTATATGTAGCACTAATAAAAATTTTAAAAATCAAAAAATTTGTTCTCTTAAAATCTACTATACAGTTTTTACTATATTCATAAGTTCCACCTCCTCTCTCCCTTCTCTTTAATCCCAGAACTTCCTGTTCCTCCCTCATTCTCAATTTACTTTTATTCTGGCCTTGAACTTCAGTGAACTCTCAGCTTCCATCTGTCCTCTCTGCATTCTTGATAACTATGATCCATGAGAATAAGACGCAAGCAGTTTATATGAGCCGATAGTATAAACTGGAGGTCTGGGAGTAAATTTTCTCCATGGTGTCACCATTGGTCTGTCTTTTAAATGAGTTGTTATCTGACATGTTTTTCCACTTTCTTCATTTGCTTTAGGTGGGGCACATCTTATTGCCGTGGTCTTCATGACTCCTTAACTTTGGTCAGCTTATTTACTCAGGTTTTCTTGCTTAGTCTCCTGAAGTCAGCTGGGCTGCAGACACTGAAGAGGTAGAGGATACGGCTGTGGCGAGGACTTGTAAAGATTGCTGGGAAGAGATGGTCATGACAACCGTGGCTCTGGGAAGTGGAGGAAAGGGTGGTTTTGGACAGAACCAAGGCTTGAACAAGTGTGCAAGGTGGGTGTTAGAAGGCCTTCTCTGTCTTTCTTTCTCTCTTTCTTTCTTTCTCACTTCGACAGTATGAGTATCTATGAATTTGACTATTCAATCCTATTCTTTTGCTTAATAAATATTCACCGAGGACCTCTAACATTTCAGACACCACTATTCTAGGTATCAGGAATACAAAAGCAAACAAAGCAGACAAAATATTTGTGCTCATTGAGCTTATACTCTAGTGCATTTACATTCAGTTTGAACGGCAGTTTTTTTTTTCTGTAAAGGGACACACATTACATATTTTTAGTTGTATGGTCTCTGTCATAACCTCTGAGTTCTATCATTGTAACTGAAAAGGATCAAACCCTCACCTATTTAGAAGAGAAAAATCTTCCTAGACAAAGGCTTTACATATCCTACAAGGTACAAAAAATAGCAGGAAGCCAAGGCCTGGGTTTGAGATAAGCAGCCTGCCCTTTGCAGCAACACCTGTGAGCCCAAATACCCCTGAACACCACCAGACTTCCTCTGCCCCATAACAAAAGACTTCCTCTACTCCAAGAAAAAATTTTCCACTCCTCTTGGCACTATCCTCCCCTATACATGCTCTTCTATAAAGTTTCCCCTTGCCCATCCACCTCGGGGCAAGGATTTTGTCATGCACCCTTGACTTGCTGGAAATAAAACCTTCCATGTTGCTTCATTTCTGCCTGCTCCAGTGGGCTCAGTTGTGCCTCAGTTTACCCTAATGAAAGCAGCCACACACAATACAGAAACAAATGACTTTATGTTACACACAAAAATAATTTACAAAGACAGAAAGTACTCCAAGAGTAGGTACACAGGTGCATATATGGGCAAATATAGATATATAGATACAGATATAGATATACAAATAGAAAACCTACAAATAGATGAGGATGGAAAAGTGTAGCTCAGTAGTAGAGTGCATTTGTCTAAGTTGCTCTTCTCTTGTTGCTGAAACAAAATAATCCAACACCCAAAGTTAAATGGGAGATTTATTTGCCTTACATTTCATAGAGGTTTCAGTCCATAGTCAACTGGCTCCAAGGCAGGGTGGCACATGGCAGAGGGAAGCTGCAGAGAAAAAATAGCTCATGGTGCCTCCACAGTAACTAAAGCAACGTGATGAGTCCCTCTGGTCTGTTCATCTTATTCAGACTACTTAGGCCAGGTAGCACTAACACCCTTAATCCCAGTGCTCTTCAGCCTAGCATTGCATCATGAATCAACCTCACACTCTAGATTCAGTCACCTTTGAAAAAGCTCCACCTAAAACCACATGAGGCTGTGGGGGTACATCTAGACATAAGCCATAATGGTGTGCATAGCAGGCAGAAAGCCAGGTTCAATTCCCAACGTGCAATGTGGATAGATAGATAGATAGATGATTTTTTTCAAGCCTTTATAAGAAACTATTAAGAGTGAAATTAAAATTTTATTTTATTTCCTTTTAAAGCAAATTTAAATTTCCTAATATATATCTTGATATTGCTTAAGATTATATTATAGTTTTTATTAATTATCCAACTACATGATTTTCAATTTTTATCATTAAATATATTATTCAGTAGTTAATACCTTTCACTAAGTATCTTTTTTAAAACAAGGTCTTGCCCTATAATTCAGGCTGATCTTGAATTCACTAAGTAGCACAATCTGGCCTTGAAGTTGCAGTAATCCTCCTTGCCTCAGCCTCCCAAGTGGTCGAATTTTAGGTCTATGTCTTTGTTGTAAACATTCATTTGAGAAAATTCTTAGAAATCAAATTATTGGAGTAGAAGATTTAAATTCGTCAAAGCTCTAGATATATATCACCAATAGAGAGTAAAACTCTTTACATTTTAACAAACAAGTAAAAGGATCATTTCCTCCACAGCTGCACCAACATTCAGCATTTTTTGAAAATTTACTTTAAACATGTTCACCTTTCACAGCCCATACTGTCTTCTACTTTATGGTGCATTTTTTTGTGCAATCCATAGACTGTTATTTTTCTTGATTATTGGCCACTTTTGTCTCTTTACTCCTATTCATCTTTTTCCATTATGTGTGTACCTTAATTTTTAGAAAAGCTTCCAAGGACTTAATATTTGAATTTACCACTTTGATTTTTCAGTTCTGGAGATCAAACTCAGGCCCTATGTATGCCAAACAAGCACCCAACCCCTGATCTGCCCTCAAGCTCTTTCATATAAATCTTTCACATTCATCATCTTCTGTTTTTCCCCCTCTAGCATTACGAGCTTCCTCTGTTCTGGAAACTCAGAGGTAGCTCTGATCTAAAGTTTTCCCACTTATTTTAAGATAGGATTTTTGAAAGGAATATGATAGAGTTTTTTGCTTGAAGATAGTCTCCACAGGAAGGGCCTCATTGGTGTCAAGGTCTCCTTATGGCCTGAGCAGCCATTGTCTCTGCTGGAACCTTGATAGTATTCTTCCACCTGCAACAGTGCACAGGATTCTTCCCCAAGCCACAGGACAGATTTGAGGGATCAGCTCCTAGGTCTAGGTGAAGACTCAGAACTCTACCTAGTGTTCTTTTCAGAAGCAGAAGTGAATCTCCTTCAGAAGCTACCTGCCTCTTGGACTTGGATTTCAGCTCATTTACTTCTTCATAATCATGTTTGCTTTACTGGGAGCTCAATAGAACTTGATATCCAGAGAGGAGAAATCATTATTTGTAGCTTCTATCTACTTCTGCCATAAAAATCTCTTTTCTTTTTTTTCAAAGCCATGCATAGATTCTCCTGATTCCCTTCCCTTGCTACCTCTAATCTTTTTATCTATATCAAATAAAACCCAACTGAAGAATTTCTTTCTGGAATACTTGAGTCTTGCTATGGCTCCCCTGAAAATGTCCCAGCTCTGGTCTTTTATGGGTACATGGTGGATCTGGGATAGCAGGAGTAGTTGGAGTACGCTGCTTGCTAAAGTGACACAGAACAGGACAGCATTTGGTAATTAAGGAAAAAAAGGACAGCAGCACGGTTTGAGGCTGCAATTTGAAACTTTTAAAAATAGTGAATCTTTCTCTCTACACAATCTGGAGCTCCTCTCTTCCCATCTCCTATAAAATGCTAATAAGAACTAATCTGGTTGATTTAAAGGTCAACGTAGTTTACCCAGATCCCATCTGCCTTGGGCCATCTTGGATTTACAGAGAGTTTGGGAAGTCTCAGCTTCAAGGATCCAAAGCTTTATCTAGGCACAGGGATATGCATGACTGTTTCTTACAGAAGGAAGGCTGGAAGTGTAGGGGTGGAGGGTAGTGTGGGAGTAACCCTAGCAGCATCCTTCAACCAATAAGGAATGAGTTAATAGATAAGTATGATCTCTACCCTTGATGCAACAGTCATAGAGTAAGTATGTTCTGTAAGTCCTGCCAGTGTTTCCTGAAAGTATGAACTCCAACTGCTTTTACCCTACCAATGCCACATTCATTAGGTTCCAGCTTTGCCTATCTCCCCTCTCCATTTCCTCGTGTGCTGTGTAGGATCACCTCTTAAGCACTGTCTTCACATCTCAGTCTTAGGAACTGCTAGGGGAGCAAACTCAAAAGAGAATATAACTCAGTGTGTACATCAGCATTAGACAGCCTTAGGCCTGCACTAGCTGATATGTTCACTGCTAGCCATTTGTGGTCATACAAAATCAAGCCTAAATTAAGTCAAATTGAACAGTCATTTTCTCAGTTGCACCAGCCATATTTCAAGTGCTCAATAGCCACCTCTAGTTAATGACCATTCATTTGGACAGCACAGATGCAAAATATTTACATCACTGCAGAAATTTCTGTTGGAGTATTGGCCTAGAATCAATCCCAGACTGATTAGCTTCTCCTATTTATTACATCAGGAAACAATCTCTGCTTTGATGCTCATTTTGCACATCTATAAAATAGAGTTGTATTAAGAACTACATGAATTTTTATAAAATATTTAAAAACATAATTGTTCAATAAAAGAGAGAGACAGAGACAAACAGACGAAAGAAAGAAAGGTCTTTAAGATATTAATGTATCCCAAAGGTTGGAAGAAGTGTATAAAAACTGTTAGCTTCAAAAGTAATACTAGGTAGGCCAGGTATTTAGCTCAGTGGTTCTGGCACCTGCCTTGTAGGCACAAGGGCCCAGGTTTGATCCCCAGGAACTACACATAACAAAGCCAGGTGTGGTGACCACCATGCCGGGCATGGTGACTCACACCTGTAATCCCAGCACTCGGGAGGCAGAGGCAGGAGGATTGCTGAGTTTGAGGCTGAGTTTAGGACCAGCCTAAACTACAAAAAAGTATGAGGCAGTTTGTTTTCCTTGGTACGGCTCAACTTCCTTTCTTGTTAGGAGGTATGGACAGAATTCTAGGCATTCATGCATCTTTGAAATTTATCAATAGGATGCCATCTTTGACTTTATTAATATGCCCTTCAATTAACATGGGTTGTGTACCTCCTGTCCTTCTGGCCCTGCAGTGAAGAAAACTCAACTTCCTCATTACAGATTTAGACTCTGAAAGAAAAAAGCAGAAAAAGAGCAGATATAGCCAGTTAGCCTATAATAACCACTAAAATAGTTCCAGCCTTGCCTACAGGGATTCCCCAGGGAAGAATGACTGAAACTCAGGGGAGAAGAGATCTTCACAACATCTTAGGCAGACGAATACCATGGAAAATTCGTGTCATAATTCATACTCATGTAGTAAACTGGATTCTAGAGAAGGAAGAGAAAGGAGGACAGATTTCAGGTAAGGGAAAAGAAAATGAGAAAGAAAGAATTAGCTGATTGCTGTCTCTCAAGCCATGTCAAAGTCTCACCTTCTGGACTGGCTCTTCTTCAACAACAGATGACTCCCCACCTACCACAAAGACAATAAGGTATGAGAGTGAATTTAAAAATGCAGATCCGTAGGTACAAGACAGACATCTTACATCAGAAGTGCTTGGGAGCCTTGGCCCAAATGGATTTTATTACATAACTAAGTTTAAGAACCACGACCTACATACAAGGTCCTGAGTTCAATCCCCAGGACCCAATAAACAAGGAGAGGTGCCTGCATTACAGCTCAGTAGTAGAACATGTGTCAGGAGCAAGTCTACATAATTTTAGAAAACCATTTCATAATTAAATTATAACTGGTTTAGGCCCATTCTCCTGTCTGCAAACTGGCTCTGCCACATTGAGATATAAGTTCATTTTTGCGTCTGGTCACAGCGAACACCTCAAAGGTCCCCCTGATGATGTGACACTCCAGGATTTTATCAGCTGAAGAGATCCTGGTTCCTTGAAAACCAAGCAGTAAAGAAAGGTTTCACCTCAGGAGGGACAAATTCCTAACCAGTGTAAGCTCCTCATGGATCTAGGATCTTTCTGTATCATGAGTAAGCTGTTACCCCTAGGGAACCAAATAAAGTTGTAGCAAGCTTAAGTGCCTTCATCTTTGCTGCGCAGAGCAGCACTGAGCAGGCCCAGAGCCCAGCTTCTTCTCTGTGTCTCATTTCCTGTCTTTCTTCTTTAATTTGCCTTGTGCTGTTGTGGCTCACAGGAAGCCAGGACCCACTGCAGGGGTTCTGGTTATGCACCTTTCCTGTTCCCTACAAACATGTTCTTGCTTAACATGAATAAGGATACAGTCAGATGCCCAGCACCAAACAATAAAATGAAACAGCAAGAAAAAGAGAAAGAAACTCAAAATAAAGACAAAAGCACAGCTCAAATTGCCTACTTTCTGATGAATTGTGGGCTCTGAAGTAGAATGTCTGTTATTTTTATTTTAATATTTAAAAGAAGGCTATCTTAGTCAACAATGGAGGTGCTTATTCCATGCCAGAACAGAGGTCTTTGTTTCTGAAGGGAAATTCTTCCCACATCCCATCTGGTGCCATTTTTCTCTTTCAGCCATGTCTCTCCTTGGTACTCTGAGTAAACACTCTGTACCTAGCTCCCCACAGCTCCTTCGTCCATCCCCATCCAACCTGGCCATAGAATAGCATCACTCTATTTCCATTATTCAATCTTTTTCTCCACATTTAGCCTTTTCGGTTGGCCTTTTCCTGGGCTACACTTTCTTTAGGTTAATTAGTGATGCTGTTTAATTTTCCTCCTGATTTTTTAACTGTCCTGTTATAAATGGCACAGCAAAATGGAATTTTTAAAAAATTTCTTTTCTTTTACATGCAAGTGGCATCTCCTAACTTCCTTAGGTGTAAGACATAAATGCTCAAATGAATGGGAAAAATATGCAGATGCTGATCCCAGGAAGTTGGCTTCTCCAAACCTCCTCGTGCTGACCAAACAACCACCACCACTCCTCTTAGCCAAATAAACAGAAAGAACAGGATGCTGGTGTCCAGGAGAGATGAAGCAAGCCTGGAGACTTCTGCTATCTCCTTGTATTCTTTCATTCCTCTATTCCTTAGCAGCAAAGAAGCTGGACACGAGAAGTTGGGGAATAAAGGCAAATGAATTCCTTCTCATCTGCTTGGAACCAGATTGAAATAAAGGTTTTGTTTTTTCACATTTACCCAAAAAACGACCTCCTTTGGTCTCGTCTGTGGTGAGCAAATGGACCTGTGATCACTGAGCTGTGAGGCTAGAAGTACTGCTGAGCTAAATTTGCTTCTCTTGAATTTTCTCCCAAATGCACTGAGACTTACTTTGAACTCTGGTCATTGCCATTTTGGCAGAGGAGGCCATGTAAATTTTAAATCCCTATCACTTTGGTACCTTGTC